>VSMD01029127.1:0-128222 GCA_008750895.1 Mirza zaza
GGCCCTGCGCGGCGGGGACACAGACTCGCGGCCTCCAGTCCCGCCCTGCCCGCCGGGCTCCTCTGTCCCTCCAAGGCCCTGCGCGGCGGGGACACAGACTCGTGGCCTCCATTCCCGTCCTGCCCGCCGGGCTCCTCTGTCCCTCCAAGGCCCTGCGCGGCGGGGACACAGACTCGCGGCCTCCAGTCCCGCCCTGCCCGCCGGGCTCCTCTGTCCCTCCAAGGCCCTGCGCGGCGGGGACACAGACTCGCGGCCTCCAGTCCCGCCCTGCCCGCCGGGCTCCTCTGTCCCTCCGCGCCGCAGGGGACGCGCCCGCGCCCGCCCAGACCGGCTCGCCCTCCCCAGGCTCGCGGCGGCCCTCGCCCCCTCCCTGTCAGCCCAGATGTCACTCGCACCTGCACTCAGGGAAGCGGGCTGTCCCCGTTGCCGAGGACTGAAGAGACCTTGGGCACTAACACTGGAGTGAGCTTTTCGCCTATTTCTCTCCAGTGTTTGGAACGGATGCTCCCTCAGGCCCACGCTGTCTCTTTACCTCCTTTCCTAAGTCTCTCTTTCCCGTCACACCTAAGCTTCTCGACATGCGTGTTTTATCGTCTGTATTGGTTGCTCACCTCCCAGTCCCTTCGAGGAAAAAGGAAACCGGGTCACAGGACTGGAGGCCTGGCTTCAGGAGTCTGCCGGCCGGGGCGAGTTCCTGCTGCGTGGCCCTGCGCTCGGTCCCGCGTGCCCTCAGCGTCACCAGGGCTTCGTCGCGGCAGGGTCGCCAGTGTGCACGCGGCACACGCCCCACCTGCGTCCGCCCTGGACGTGCAGCTGGCGATGCTCCGCACCGGCGAGCCTCCATCTCTGCGCTGCGCGTCATCTTAGTTTCCATCCGCCCTTGCCGCCTTTTTGCCAGCGCACTTCATCCGGTCACCAAGCTCCATTTACCCTTTCATATGCCGGCGGAGCCCAGTCTGTGTCTAGTTCAAACCTCTTTCCTGCAGACAAGACTGGTATATCCAAATACCTACTGAATATACCCTTTTGGATGTGTCCCAGGCAACTCATGCTCAACTTGTCCCAAATCAATCTCATCATCACCTCTATTCCATCCTGCACCGCTCCCGGTCACCTGTCTTAGACAGTGGGACCACTGGCTACCCCGCTGCACAAGTCAGTGGGCATCTAACTCACTGTTTACTTTCCCCTCATCCCTCCTGCTGTCAGTCAGGGTTCTCACTTGTCAACCAGGGAAACCAAGTCCGGTTGGTCTAAGTAGGATGGATTTTACTGAAAGAATGCTTAGTAGCTCATGGGTTCTATAGCAGAACTGGAGAACAAGAGTGCACACCTAGTAGCCACAGAAGCAGAAACAATACCCAGTCAACTGGTGGAACTGCCACTGAATCTGGGGACAGACTCCTGTCTTTGAGGCACTAACATTTCCGATCCTGAACAAAGGGTGCTCTCTATGGCTAGAGTTGCCACAACCGGTGCCCCCACACTGCTACCCAAGAGCAGAGTCTGCGCCCATGCTCTCTACCTTACCCATGCGTGACACGGCCCGTGTGTCCTCATTCCTGCATCCAACAGATCAAACAGTGAAGCCTCCCACTTACTAGCTGCTCAATAAAGGTCATAAGAAGCCGCAAAGTGGGCAGATGGCAGTCTCAACTTCCAGGTTAAAGAAATACTTGCTGTGTCAACTGGTGGAAGCTTTTCCTCCCTTGCGTCTTCAGTTCTCTAAATGATCCGAACCTGAGGCTGTGAGGGCTGGAACGGAAACACCTGACGCGGCTGATTCCTGCTGTAACACCAGCGCGAGGCACTGGCAGTACTGCCGCAGAAACCCAGCGTCCCTCTCCGTGGCCTTGCTTGCCTGCAACAACTGCTACATCAATGAGGAGACCTGCCACACCCCTCTTTCACCACCAGATTTTCTCAGTTGGCATCCAGAATACCAGTTGCAAAGAGACTAGTAAATATGGACTTTAGGCTCTGTGGTACATAAAAGGCCACTCAAAGGAGGTTGGAATGGAACCTGACTGTCAACTCACCATGGCACCCACGAGGCCCAGCCTAATCCATCGAGGGCACCGGGTGACTCTCCATTGGGCACTGAGTCGGTTTAGCCACTGCTGGCACCTGGAGACTAAGCAGTGTCAGTAACTAGGTCTGCCTTGGTGAAGCGAGGACTGGGACTTGGCCTCATGGCCTTCATGCCTGCGGCTCTATTCTGTGACAGTGGTCGATCAGACTCCCTAGGGGAGCCTTCTGTGAGCACTTGGTTCCACGTCTAACTAACATTTCACCTGTACACACCAGGTGCTAGCGGAGCCCCTGTCATTAATACTAGCTGGGTTTTCACTTCTTCCAGTTATATCCTGTCCAGGATAACCCATCCCATATTTCACTCAACTTCCAGAGAATCTGGGACAAATTTTTACATCACTCAGGGTATTTTGTCACAAGCAACAGAGAATAATTCTGGCTACTGTGAGCAGAACACTAACTTATTAAAACAACACACACACACACACACACACACATCAGGCAACTCACAGAATTGATGGGAAGGCTGACAAATCCAGTTGAGAGGCTACAAAGCCAGAAGCCATGCCCCAAAGCAAACTGCCCGGAACACTGCTGTCTCTGCTGTCAGACAGAGGGGCTGCAGCCTGCCTGGCTTCCTCCTCCAGTGCTGCCACCAGAATTCGTGACTTGCAGACAGGATATAGCCACCGTCTCGCAGGCACTGTCCCCACGGAGAAGGAACCTTTAAGATCTTCACTTCTTCACATCTCTACCTTCTGATCAGGGGTTGGGGGTGGGGAGTTAAAGAGGGGTTAGGTATTTTTGATTGGCAGGATCCAGATCGTGTGCAGGGCCCTGGCTTCCAGGAGGCTGAGACAATCAGCAGATGATTTCGACTTCTCTGCGGGAGGCGGGCTCTATTCCCAAACATAGGAGGAGATTCAGCTGCCGAGTGGCCATAAAGTGACAAATATTCACTACTCCCCCCACATATGGTCAATTATAATTTCCTACTGATTCTACCTCTTAAATCTCCTTTTAAAAATAGCTATATTGAGATATAATTTACATACCATACAATTTACCCATTTAAAGTGTGTAACTCAATGATATTTGAAATATTACATTATAAATTTTTAAAGGTGCAGTAAAATTTGTGTAATAAAATTTGTCATTTAAGCATCTTTAAGATCAATTTCATTATGTATAGCATAAACATGATGTTATGGGATACATATAGATAGTGAAATAGTTACTATAATGAAGAAAATTAACATATCTACCATCTCACATGCTTATGAATTTTTGTTTTTGGATTTTGTGGTAAGAGCAGTTAAAATCGACTTATTCAGCAGAAATCCCAAATACAGTGCAATGCTATTACCTCAGCCCTCATGCTGCGCATGAGAGCATTAGATCTGTAGACTTGTGCATCTTACGTGTCTGCTACTTCGCATTCTTTGACCTACATCCCCAATTCCTCCCCACCCTCACCCCTGGTAACCACAGTTTTATTCTCCATCTCTGTATATGTATATTTGTCTTTCTTTCTTTTTTTTTAAGATTCCAGATATAAGTAAGATCATGCAGTATTTTTCTTTCTGTGTCTGGCTTGTTTCACTTAGCTAATGTCCTCTAGGTTCATGCACATTGTGACAAATGGCAGGGTTGCCTCCCTTTTTAAGGCTGAATAATATTCCATTGTGTGTGCGTGTGTGTGTAAATACCACAGTTTCTTTATTTGTCCATCAACACTAGGTTGTTTCCACATCTTGGCTATTGTGGATAACGCTCCAATAAACATGAGAGCACAAATATCTTTATGAGGTGGTGATTTCATTTCCTTTGGGTGCATGGATTGCTGGCTCATATGGTAGCTCTATTTTTGATTTCTTTAGAAGCCTCCATACTGTTTTGCATAATGGCCACAAAATGTACATTCTCACCAACAAGGGTTCCCTTTTCTCCACACCCTCGCCAACATTTATCTTTTGATTTTTCGGTAACTGTCATCCTAATGGATGTGAGGTGGCATCTTGTGATTCTGGCTTGCATTTCCTAATTAATGATGTTGAGCACCTTTTCATATACCTGTTGGCATTTTTAAGTCTTCTTTGGAGAAATGTCTATTCAGGTCCTTTGCTCATTTTTTAATTGGGTTATTTGTTTTTCTACTATTGAGTTATATGAGCACTTATAAATCTTGGATATTAACCCCTTATCAGATAAATGGTTTGCAATTTATTTTTGTGATTTGTAGGCTGTTGTTTCACTTTATTGATTATTTCCTTTGCCTACTGGAAGCTTTTTAGTTTAATTAGTCCCATTTGTTTATTTTTGCACAAGTAACTTGAGCTTTTGGTGTGATTAGAAAAAATCATTGTCAAGGCTAATGTCCAGGATCTTTTCCCCTGTGTTGTTTTCTAGAAGTATTATAGTTTCAGGTCTTGCATTTAGGTCTTTTATCCACTTTGAGTTGAGGTGTGAGATAAAGGGCCGATTCCATTCTTTTGCACGTGGAAATCCAGGGTCGCAAGCACCATTATTAAGAGACTGTCCTTTTCCATTGTGTCTTTTTGGTGCCCTTTTCAAAAATTAACTGACTGTGTACGTTTGGATTTATTTCTGGGCTCTCTATTCTGTTTCACTGGCCGATGTGTCTGTTTTTATGCCGGTATCATGGTGTTTTGATTATTATAGTTATGAGATTGAAGTTTGAATGAGGAAGTGTGATGCCTCCAACTCTGTTTTTCTTTCTCAGAATCGTTTTGGCTATTCAGGGTCCTTTGTGGTTCCATATGAATTTTAGAATTGTTTTTTCTATTTCTGTGAAAAATGTTATCAAAATTTTGATAGGGATCACATTGAACCTCTATATTGCTTTGGGTAGTATGGTCATTATAATAATATTAATTCTTATGGTCTGTGGGCATGGGATATCTTTCCCTTTATTCTTCTTCAATTTCTTTCATCAATGTTTTTATAATTTTCAGTGTATACATCTTCCATTTCCTTGGTTAAATTCCTAAGTATTTTATTTTCTTTTGATGCTATCATAAATATTGTTTTTCTTGATTTTTCCTTCAGCTATGTCATTATTTGTGTATAAAAATGCTACTGATTTTTGTATGTTGATTTTGGTATTGTGCAACTTTATTGAATTAATTTATTCTACCAGTTTTTCTGTGGAATCTTTGGAGGCTTCTACATATAGAATTATGTCATTTGCAAATAAAGATAATTTTTTTTGTTCCTTTCTAATTTGGATGCCTTTTGTTTGTTTATTTTTGTTTGTTTGTTCTTGCTCAGAGTCTCAGTACTATGTTGACTAGAAGTGGAGAGAGCTGGCTTCCTTGCCGTGTACTAGAGTTTAGTGAAAACACTTTCAGCTTTCCCCTATTAACTGTAATGTCAGCTGTGGGGTTTTCACAAATGACCTTTATTATGTTTGAGGAATTTATCTTCTACACCTAAACTGTTGAGAATTTTTATCAAGAAAGGATGTTGGAAGACCAGCCTGAGCAAGATGGGGACCCCATCTCTACAAAAATTACAAAAATAGCTGGGCATGGTGGTGTGTTCCTATAGTCCCAGCTACTCAGGAAGCTGAGGCAGGAGGATCTCTGGAACCCAGCAGTTTGAGGTTGCCGTGAGTTAGGATGATGCTATTGTACATCCTGGGTGGCAGGGTGAGACCCTGTAAAAAAAAAGGAAGGAAGGGAGGGAGGGAGGAAGGAAGGAAGAAATGAACGAACAAAGGAAGGAAGGAAGGAAAAGAAAGTTGAACTTTGTGTTTTCCATGTCCAGTGGACATGTTTTCCATGTCCATTGAGATGATCATGTGGCTTTAAACATTTCATTCTGCTAATGTAATGTGTCACACTGATTGATTTGCATATGTTAAACCAGTCATGCATGCCAGAGATAAATACCACTTGGTCATGATGTATAATCTTTTTGATGTGTTGTTGAATTTGGTTTGATAATATTTTATTGAGGATTTTTGCATCAATGTTCATCAGAGAAATTGGCTTACAGTTTTCTTTTTTTGTGATGTCTTTGCTATTGATTTCTAGTTTCATGCCACTGTGGTCCAAAGCAATACTAGATATTATTTCAATCTTCTTAAACTTGTTAAGACTTGTTTTCTGGCCTAACATGCGGCCTATCATGGAGAGTATTCTGTGTGTGCTTGAGAAGAATGTGTGTTCTGCAGCACATGAGGGGTGGGGGCACAGAGCCAGCTCCGCCTCTGGGGGTGGCGCACATGCAGTGTGTGGCCTCTGGGGAGCTGCATCAGCGCCGGCTCAGAGCCGGAGGACTGGGGCTGCTCGCTTGCCTTTCCCCAGAGGGAGAAGTCGCTCCTGACTCCAGGCTGATCTTGAGGGGGACAGGGTGGTGGAGGCAAGCTGTTTCCTTCCCTGCTCCCCATGGCCGTGCTGGGTTTTGTGCGTCACAGGATTTCTGACGCTCCTTTGCCCTTCTCTGGTATTCTCCTTCAGTCATTTTGGTTGAATTGTAGTTGCTGATTTATTGTTTTGAGTTGTGTGTGTGTGGAGGAGTGCTAGGAATGTCTACTTGGCCATCCTGGGACGTCACCGCTTATTTTAACCATGCAATTACATAGTATTAATTATTTTCACAATGTTGTGCAACAAACACCATTATTTCCAAAACCATTTTCATCATCCCAAAGAGAACCCTGTAACCAGAAGCAATAACTCTGTATTCTCTCTCCCCTCAGCCTCTGGTAATCTCTAATCAACTTTCTGTCTCTATAAATTTGCTTATTCTAGGTATTTCGTGTTAGTGGAATCATATAATATTTGTGCTTTTGTGTCTGGCTTATTTTATTTAACATGGAGTTTTGAAGTCTCATTGATGGGATAGCATGTATGAGAACTTCATTAAAGGCTGGATAATATTTCATCGTATGTGTATATCACATTTGGTTTATCCATTCATCTGTTGATGGATGCATGAGTTGTCTCCAACTTTCAGCTATTACGAATAATGCTGAGATGAACATTGGCAAGCAGGTATCCGTTATCATCCTTGCTTTCAATTCCTTTGGGTACTGAGATTGCTAGGAGTGGAACTGGGCTTCATGCAGTAATTCTGTGTTTGGCTCTTTGAGGAACTGGCAGACGGTTTTCCACAGCAGCTGCACCACCTTACGCTTCTACCAGTGGTGCTACAGGGTTCCAGTATCTTCACATCCTCGATAACACTTGTTATTTTTCATTTTTTAGATTACAGCTATCCTAAATGCCCTAGTGAAAAGCCTATTAAGAAAACAGAGATAAATTATGGCCATCCTAGTAGCTATGAGGTGGTATTTCACTGGGGTTTTAATTTGCTTTTCCCTGATGATTAGTGATATTGAGCATCTTCATATATGCTCATTGACCACGTGCATATCTTCTTTGGAGAAATTCAAGTCCTTTGACCATTTTTTAATTGGGTTGTTTGTCTTTTATTATTAAATTGCAAGAATTCTTTATATGTTCTGGATACTGGACCCTTATCAGATATGTGATTTGAAGATTTTTTTTTATCATTAAGTAGACTGCCTTTTTCATTCTGTTGATAGTGTTCTTTGATGTACAAAAGTTTTTAATTTTAATGCAGTCCAATTTGTCCATTTTCTCTTTTGTTAATTGTGTTTTGTGTGTCATATCTAGGGATTCATTGCCAAATCCAAGGTGTCTTGAAGATTTACCCCTGTGCTTTCTTCTGAGAGTTTCATGGTTTAGTCCTTGTATTTAGAACATTGATCTATTGTGAATTAATTTCGTATGCTTTAATATGTGGTGTGAAGTAAGGTTCTAACTTCGTTTTTTTGATCCATCTGTTGAAGAGACATTTTCCCCTTATTACACGGATTTGGCACCTTTGTCAAATGTCTGAGATTTTTTCTGAACTCTCAATTCTTCCATTGGTCTTATGTTTATCCTCATGCTAGCACCACTCTGTTTTGCTTACTATTTTAGTCCATTTTTACCTGTTGTAACAGAATAACTGAGGCTGGGTAACTTTCAAAGGAAACAGGTTTATTTGGCTCATGATTCTGTGACTGGAAAGTCCAAGATTGGGCAGTTGCATCCGGCGAGGGCCTCATGCTTCTTCCACCCATGGTGGGAAGTGGAAGTGTGTGGGTGTGTGCAAAGAGATCATGTGGTGAGAGAAGAATCAAGAGGGAGAAACCACGGAAGCCAGGCTCTTTACCAACTTGCTCTCCTGGTAACTAATCCATTCCCATAACAGCGAGAACTCACTCACCCTTGAGGGAGGGTACTAATCTATTCACAAGGATCTACTTCTGATCCAAGTACCTCCCACTAGGCCCTCCCTACACTGCCACCTTGGGGATCAAATTTCACCATGAGTTTTGGTAGGAACAAACCACATGAAATCCATGCTAATTACTATAGCTTTGTAGTAAGTTTTAAACTTGGGATGCATCTAGCTTTATTCTTCTTTTTAGTATTGCTTGGCTATTTGGGGCCCCCTACAATTCTATATGAATTTGAGGATTGGATTTTCTGTTTCTGCGAAAAAGGCCATTGGAATTTTGGCGGGTATTGCATTTGATCTGTAGATCTCTATGGGTAGTATTGACATCTTGATACTGTTAAGTCTTCCTATCCATGGGATGTCTTTCCATTAATTTTGGTCTTAATTTCTTTCGGCAATGTTTTATAATTTTCCATGTACAAGTCTTTAAAATGCTATTTTAAATGGAATTACTTTCTTAATTTCCTTTTCTAATTGATCACTGATGGTATACAGAAACACAACTGATTTTTGGTGTTGATTTTGTACCCTGCAACTTTGCTGAATTAATTTATTGCCTTTCTTGTGGATTCTTTGGAATATTCTTTAAGTAGGATGATGTCATTTGCATATTAAGATATTTCATCTGCTCCTTTCTAATTTGGATACCTTTTATTTTGTTTTTTATTTTTTTCTTGTCTAATTGCTCTGGCTAAAACTTCTAATATGATGTTGAATAGCAAGGTGAAAGTGGGCTTCCTTGTCTCATTCTTGATCTTAGAAAGAAGATATTCAGTCTCTTATCATAGAGTATGATGTTAGCTGTGGGTTTTTCATAAATGCTCTTTAGTATATGAGGAATTTTCTTCCTATTGCTAGTTTTCTGACAGTCTTTTTTTTTCTGACAGTCTTTTTAAATCATGAAAGGATATTTGATTGTCAAATGTCTTTTCTGCATTAAATTTTGATAATTACATGTGTTCTTCCCTCCTTTTTATTAATGTGATGTATTATATTTATTGATTTTTCTTATGTTGAACCACTCACATATTCCTGATACAAATTCCACTTGGCCATGGAATATAATCCTTTTAAGGTGCTATTGGATTCAGTTTGCTAGCATTTTATTGAAGATTTTTGCATTTCCATTCATAAAAGATATTAGTCTGAAATTTCCTTTTCTTTTGATATTTTTATCTGGGCAATGTTGGCCTCTTAGAATGAGTCATAAAATGTTCTCTCCTCTTCTATTTTTTGAAAGAGTTTGAGGATTTGTGTTACTTCTTTGAATGTTTGGTAGAATACAAGAGCAAAGATAGCTAGTCCTGTACTTTTCTTTGTTGGGACATTTTTGATTACTGATTTAATCTCTTAATTTGTTATAGGTCTGTTGAGATTTTCTCTTTATTTTTAAGTTAGTTTAAGTAATTTGTGTGATTCTAGGAATGTGTCCATTTCACCTAGGTTATCCAATTTTGAACATACGATTGTTTTTAGTATTCTTTTATAATCCTTTTGATTTCTGTATAGTCAGTAGTAATGTCTTTGTTTCTATTTCTGATTTTAGTTATTTGCTTTGCTCTCTTTTTCTTTATTAGTCTAGCTAACATTTATCAATTTTATTGATTATTTCAAAGAACTAACTTTTGGTTTAATTGATTTTCTTTTTTTGTATTCTTTATTTTACTTATCTGCCTTTTGATGTTTATTATTTCTTTCTTTCTCTTATCTTTGAGGTTAGCTAGATTTATTTTGTTATTTTTTCCCCTGTTACCTTAATGTATAAGGTTAGGATACTGACTTGAAATCTTTCTTTCTATTTTAAATGTAGGCATTTACAGTTATAAATTTCCCTCTGAGCTCTGCCTTTGATACATCCCACAGGTTTTGGTATGTTATATTTTTATTTTCATTTGTCTCTAATCATCTAATTTCTCTTGTGGTTCCTTCTTTGGCTCATTAGTAATATAAGAATGTGGTGTTTAATTTCCACATACTTATGAATTTTCTAATTTTCTTTCTGTCATTGATTTCTGGATTAATTCCATTATAGTTGGAGAAGATGCCTTGTATGATTTCAATCTTTTAAAATTTATTGGTACTTGCTTTGTGGCCTACATATGATCTATCTTGGATAATATTCCATGTGCACTTGAGAAGAATGTGTATTTTTTTTTTTTTTGAGACAGAGTCTCATTCTGTTGCCCTGGCTAGAGTGCCATGGCGCCAGCCTAACTCACAGCAACCTTGAACTCCTGGGCTCAAGCAATCCTTCTGCCTCAGCCTCCCAATTAGCTGGGACTACAAGCATGTGCCACCATGCCCGGCTAATTTTTTTCTATATATTTTTAGTTGGCCAATTAATTTCCTTCTATTTTTTTAGTAGCGACGGGGTCTTGCTCTTGCTCAGGCTGGTTTCAAACTTCTGACCTTGAACGATCCACCCACCTCGGCCTCCCAGAGTGCTAGGATTACAGGTGTGAGCCACTGCACCCGGCCAACAATGTGTATTCTTGTGTAGTTGGGTGGAGAGTTCTGTGCATGTCTGTTAGGTCTAGTTAGTTTATAGTGTTGTAGAGCTCTCTGTATCCTTGTGGATCTTATGGATAGGTATTCTATTCATTATTGGGAGTGGAATATTGATAATTAAGATTTACAGAATTGAAGGGAGAAAGAGACAGTTCCACAATAATAGATGGAATCTTCGATATTCATGTTCTTGCTGGGTTTGCCCAGAATACAAGATCTTGACCACTCTTTATCTGGACCCACTCCTTAGAATTTTATTTCCAGTGAGCAGTCCTAAGAGATAATGTGGTAATGTCTCCACCCAGACAGAGAGTAAAGAGTCTCTCTGCACTTATCATAATAGCGATGACTCTCCCAAGCTCTGTGGGTTCCTGTCCTGTAACACAACCTACTTTATGTGCAGACATTCATCATGAACTCTTTGCATCAGCACTGTGGGATTTGGTGGAAACAGGAAACTTGGGCACTCAAGCTGCATTTGCCATGAACAATGAAGTCATTTGTCTCTGACCTAGAAATCTCATGTCTTCTGCTGGCACTTGAGAAACAGTAACAGGCTAACTTGTTAGCTTGCAAGTAGAGTAAAATCCTAGACCCTTCACAGTTCTTGACTAAACTCAAGAAATATTTTTTGGCTATAAGAACAAAAGCTGGAATTGTCACCTGCATTAGTTTGCTAGGGCTGGGATGACAAATTACCATAGATTGCATGGCTCATACAACAAAAATTTATTTTTTCAAAGTTGTGAAGGCTACACACCTGAGATCAAGGTGTCAGTAGGGCTAGCTCTTTCTGTTGGCCAGAAGGAAAAGATCCATTTTAGGCCTCTCTCTTTGGCTTGTAGATGGCCATCTTCTCCCTGTGTCTTCACATGGTTGTCCTGCTACATTTATTTTTGTCTAAATTTCTTCTTCTTAAGGACACCAGTAATATTAGATTAGGGCCCACCCTTGTGACCTCATTGTGACTTAATTACCTCTGTAAAGGTAATTATCTCCAAGACTGGTCACAATGTGAGGTATTGGAATTTAAGACTTTAACATATGAATTTTTGAAGGGACACAGTTTAGCCTATAACCACACCATAAGCAAAAGGAGAATACATTCTGGGCATGGCAGCTTGTGCTTATAATCCTAGTACTTTGGGAGGTTGAGGCAGGGGATTGCTTGAGGCCAGGAGTTCGAGACCAGCCTGGGCAATATAGTGAGACCCTGTCTCTTAAAAAAACAATAAATTTAGCTGGGAGTGGTGGGATGTGCCTGTAGTCCTAGTTACTCCGGAGGCTGAGGTGGCAGGATTGTTTGAGCCAAGAAGTTTGAGGTTACAGTGAACTATGATTGTGCTGCTGCACTCCAGCCTGGGCAACAGACTGAGACCCCATCATTAAAGAAAAATTTTTTAAAAATTACAAACAAAGCAGAATACAAACATTCAGTAGGTTTTATACCACAACCCTTTTTCTTGTGAATTGTAATGAATTATCGACAATAATAATAATAATAATAATAATAAACTTGAAAATTTCAAGGTTATTTTGGAGAGATACAAACTGGACTTTTCCCTAACATATTTCAAAAATTCTTCTTAAATCCTTGCAATTTGGTATTTTCCTCATGTGATTGTATTAATAAAACTTTTTGACCATTTGAGACTGTATTTTAAAGCAGAGACATTTCTGACATTACACTAAGGCAATCATTTGTTATACAGATTATTCTAAAATTTTCTCTGAAGTGAAAACATAGGAATAGAGTGCACTGGTATTGGTAGATATACCTAATTAAATATCTTATTTAATTAAGAATTAAAACATTAAAAATAGCCATAAAAGGAGGCAGTCTATTTTGGCTTGAGATTTATCTTTTTAGCTTTTAGTACGTAATTTCTTGTTTTGTGTGTCATGTGAAATTAAACATTTGTTTTTGATGTGGAAAGAGACTTCAAGTGAATAAGCCATGAGAAATACAATTAAAGAATATACCAACTCAAATTATTCATGATTTACATTCCCTAAGCACAAACAAAGAAGGCAGTTGGAATAGAAAAATTATTTTTATTCCATGGAAATCAACTTTCAGGAAGCCTTTTTATCCCAACAGCATTTGCTTTTCTTGTGTTTACAAAAAATGGGATTTGGGGCTCTGAAGAAATACTGAGTAAAACCACAAAGTCTTGATTATGCATAAGACCCATAAATTTCCTTAGAGATTAGGCTGTAATTCAATTATCCCAAAAATGATCGCTGAATTTTACTTTCTAAAACTCCACAAGAAACATTAGAATTTTTCTCAATAAGTCAAACTCGTCCTTCTACTCAGTCTAAGCATTCAATCCCTACTTGTCAAACATCTGCTATGTATGAAGTCTCCTGATACCGCTAGGGAAGGCACGGTGAGCATAGACTGTCTGCTCCTTGCCTTTGGTCACTTGGTACAGTATTTTGGATTTCTCTGATGTTCTCTTATGGATAAAATTAGGTTTTGGTGAGAACACCACACAGATAACGCCACACCTTTCTTGGTGCATCACATGAAAGGGTTCATGATGTGAACATGTGTTACACGGTGATGTTCACCTTGATTGGGTAAGGTCGTGTCTGTTCGCTGAGTCTCTCCATCGTTCAGATCTTTTTGTAATTAGCGAATATCTTCGGGGAGATACTTTGAGACCATGTGAATATACTATTTTTCCTCAAACCTTTGCTTACCAATTTTAGTACCAATACAGAAATTTTTCTGTGACAGTTTTCACTGTGGTGCTTGCCTGATGGTAAGTTTTTATTTCCCTCTTTCTGTCTTCATTTATTGCCTGTAATTCCTCTGTACAAAAGTGCTACCCTTTCTCTGCTTTTACTTATTTATTTCTATCCAGATGGACTCCTGAATATTTATTTTTTTCTACTCAATACTATTGTTAGGCTGGAATTTCGCAGGACCACAGAACAGAGAGACAGACTCACTGAGGCTGAAAATAGGAGTTTTATTAGCTAGCTTGAGCTAGGGTCCAAGTCCCAGAGCACCAACATGGCAGCCTCTATTTGGACAAGTACCCCTCGCACTGCGAGAGGGAGCCCTTTATACCCTGCGTGCATGACTTGTCCATGCACTTGCCCTTTACATTGATTGGTTGGCCCCTTGTGCCAGCTTTTCTGCAGCATTTTATTTCGTCTTAATTCTGATTGGCTTTACCCCGTTCTGGGTGCCATTTGATTGGCCCTCGAATCTGGGTTTTCTTTCTGCATTTTGTTTCATCCCATAATTCCCTGCGACCAGCCCGCTCAAGACAACTTCCTAAAAGCAAGCAAGCAATATACAGAAGCTAAAAGAAAGCGGTTAGCCTGAGGCTTCACACTATCATTATGTATTTTGTGGCATAAATTGTTTCAGCTTTGTCCCTTAGATACTTTTGATAAGCCCTTTTTCTCTTAAATTTTTAAAAACCTCTTTTGGAGTTCATTCCAAACCCCTCATCTGCTTGGGGCTTTGCTATTTTACACAGCTTTCTTTGGCCTTTCAGAACATTGATTGTTAAAAACGAATTTGTTGAACTATAATTGAATAAATGGCATATAATAAACTTTGCATATTTAAAGGGTACAACTAGGTACATTTTGACATATGTATACACCTGTGAAACCATTACCACATTCAAGTGACTGAATGTGTACATGGCCCCAAAGGTTCCCTGTGCCTTCTACCTGCCCGCGCCACACACCCTGAGGCAACCGCCAGTTTCTTTCTGTCACTAGCGGTTAGTTTACACTATTTACGGTTTCATATGAAGGAAATCACACAACTTTTCTATTGGCTTCTTTCATCAGTATAATTATTCTGAGATCCATTCATGTTGTTGTGTATGTCAGTAGTTTATTCCTTTTTATTGTGGAGTAGCATTCCACTGCACGGATATTCCCATACAATTCATTTACCCATTCATCCAGTGATGGACTTGTGGGTTGTTCCCTGTTTTTGGTTATTACAATAAATAGGTTGTTCTATTTTTGGCTTTTACAAATTGTTCCACACCTTATACAAGGTTTTTGTTTATTTGTTTGTTTTGTGTTGTTTTGTTTTTTAGCTTTTTTTTTTTTTTTGAGACAGAGTCTCGCTCTGTCGGCCTGGATAGAGTGCAGTGCGATCATCATAGCTCACTGCAACCTCAAACTCCTGGGCTCAAGTGATCCTCCTGTCGCAGCCTCCTGGGTAGCTGGGACTACAGGAACACACCACCACACCTGGCTGATTTTTCTATTTTTAATAGAGACAGGGTTTCTCTCTTGCTCAAGCTGGTCTCAAATTCCTGAGCTCAAGCAATCCTCCTGCCTCAGCCTCCCAGAGTGCTAGGATTAAAGACATGATTACAGGATTACCACCGTGCCCGAATGTTATGCAAGTTTTTGTGCGCACATAAATTTTTCTTTCCTAGGAGCTGAATGGTTGGATGGATCACATTATAGGTTAAGTGTTAATTTTTTCAGAAAGTTGCCAAACAGTTTTTCAGAGTGGTGATACCATTTTCTATTCCCACCAGGAGAGTGTGAAAATTTCAGTTCTTCTACATCTTCACCAACACATAGTATGACCAGTCTTTTGAATTTTATCTATTTTAATATCTATATTGTGGTATTTCATTGAGGTTTTCATTTGATAAATTTGAAAAAAAATTTGAAAAAAAGTTTGAGAACCTTTCCATGTGCTTAGTAGTTCTTACATTGTCTTTGCTAAAGTGTTGACATAATTTTTTGGTTTATTTTTATTGGGTTGTTTGTTTTCTTATTTTTGAATTTTGAGAGTTCTTTATATATTGTGGATTTGTCTTTATCATATATATGATTTGAAATATTTTCTCTCAGTGTATGGCTTGTTTTTTATTTATTTTATCTCTTACTGGTGCTTTTTAAAGAAAAAAGTTTTATTTAATAAAGGCTAATTTATCAATTTTATTCTGAATTAATTATACTTTTGGTGTCATATCTAAAAATATAGGGGCTTATCACATGACAACAAAGGTTTTCTCTCCTGTTTTCTTTTTTTTATTTAGCAAAATTATTTCCTTTTATTCTGTGGATCTTCACTAAAGTAAATAGAAATGTGCGTGATTCATGTTAATTTATACATGACGATGAGAATTAAGGCTTCTGGAGAAACTCCCACTATATATTTCAGAAGATCTTCAGGGAAGGGGCTGACTTGTCTTGACTAACTCCCAGTGGGCCTGAAGAGATACTGGCCAGACTTTCAAAGTAGCTCCTTGAAGATAGATTGATCTGTTTAGAACAGTCAATTCACCTGCTCAGTTTCAGGGTCCAAATCAATATCATAAAAGAAGGGCAGGGTAGGCAGTCCAGGCATTGTGCTCATCGTTCCTACTAAGGGGTACAGAAAACAAGCCCCAACACTGGCGCGGATGTCTCAAATAGGCAGAAGGAAGCCTGTAGGCATGCCTTTTTGCTCTGGGTTGTGAGACAAGCACAAGTGTGTCTTGGACATGCAGATTCCCAAAGCCCTGCTTCGTGTAGACTTTGCCTTTGTGCTGAGCTTTGGGGAGCAATTCAATGTCATCTGCCCCATAGATCTTCTGAGCAATGATCCTGATTTTATCCTCAACTGGGAGCTGGAGGTCATAAAGGAGTCGGAAGCTGCTGGGTGCCTGTGCGGCTCTCTGGGCAGCCTGCGCCAGGGCTAAGGCACCCTTGCCCGCTTCTGCCCAGTGAGTGCACTTCACAGCACCAAAAGCTCCATGCTCTCGGGCAAGGCGGGTGACGAGGTCCAGCTCAGCCTCTGTATCCATCTTGGATGCATTCACAGCTGCTACAACTGGAACTCCAAACATTCTGGCATTTTCAACTTGTTTCTTCAAGTTACTGAAGCCTTTTTTCAATCAGCTCCAGGTTCTCCTCTATGTAAGCCTTGGGAAGAGGCAGTCCAGCGATGACGGTGGGGCCGCCCCCGTGCATTTTAAGAGCCCTGACAGTAGCAACGAGCACCACCACATGAGGGCAGAGGCCAAAGTACCAGCATTTGATGTTAAAAAACTTTTCCATTCCAATGTCTGCTCCGAATCCGGCTTCGGTCACTACAAACCCTTCTGGGCCGACAAGCTTGAGTGCGACCGGGTCTGTGAAGATAGACGAATTTCCATGTGCGATGTTGGCGAGCGGGCCAGTGTGGACAAACACCGGAGTGCCCTCTAACGTCTGCATGAGGTTAGGCTTGATCGCGTCCTTCATGAGCACTGTCAACGCGCCACTCACCCCCAGGTCTTCGGCACCAATGGGCTCCCCTTTCTTGCTGGAGACCACCACCATTTTTCCCAGTCTCTCTCTCATGTCTTCCAGAGAACTGGTGAGGGCCAGGACGGCCATGATTTCACTGGCCACTGAGATATCAAACTGGGTTGTCCGTGTGCCCTTTCTCCATTGGAGCCTGTCCATTTGTGATCTTCCGCAGGAATCTATCATTGGTATCCAACACTCTTTGCCAAGTTATGGTTTCTGGATCAATATCCAGTCTTGCAAATCTGTTTATCTCTTTGTCAGTGTGGTAGGGTCAGTCTTTTCAATGCCTAGTCTCCTTAACCTTCAGATTTGGATATCAGAGAACTTTCTCACTCCATTTACTGAGGGCACCAAACGATTAAAGAGAGCCTTGTTGTCTGGGTCAGTTCATGGAGTATCCGGGCATCAGGAGCTGCAGCAACCAGGTTATTAGCTGCAGTGATGGTATGGATGTCACCAGTGAGGTGGAGATTAAACTCTTCCATAAGAATGACCTGGGAGTAGCCACCTCCTGCAGCACCACCTTCTATTCTAAAGGTGGGGCCCTGGGAAGGCCGTCGCACACACACAGAGACGTTTTGGAAAAGATGGGCACCCAGGGCTTGCACCAGTCCTATTGTGGTTGTACTTTTCCCTTCTCCCAGGGGCGCTGGAGTTATTCCAGGCACCACCACGTATTTCCTGTCAGGCTGGTGTTTCAGGCATTCCAGTGCTGACAGCAGGACTTTGGCCTTTGTCTCCCCATACAATTCCACTGCTTCAGAGAACAGGCCAATTTCTCGAGCCAGTGTACCAATGGGCTTTTGCAAGATCGTGATATAGCAATGTCACTTGGTACAGGTGTCTTCAGGTTAAGGTTGTTATACTGAATACTCCACTTTCCTGGCTTGTATTTCTCCAGGAATCCCTTTGCACTCTCTACCGTGCTCTGCATCAGCATTGCCACCGTCATGGGCCCGACGCCGCCGGGAACAGGAGTGATGAAGCCCGCCTGCTCTTTGGCCTCGTTGTATGCCACATCACCCACAATCCTTCTCCAATTTGATTTGGTATCATCTGGGACATAATTGATCCCACAGTCGATGACTATTGCCCCAGGTTTGATCCACTCTCCTCTCACCATTTTAGGTTGACCAGTTGCAACCACCAGGATGTCACCTTTATTTACCTCCTTGCCCAGATTGGCAGTCTTGGAGTGGCAGGTGGTCACTGTGGCATTGTTCCACAGAAGCAAGTCATGCATTGGGGCTCCTACTATTTTATTGCGCCCAACCACCACGGCATGCTTTCCGGCGATCTGCACCCCTGTCTCTTTGATGAGTTCCAAGCATCCTGTAGGTGTACAAGGGATGAAACAGTCATTTAGATCACCTCTAGCGAGTTTCCAGCACTGATACTAGTCAATCCATCCACATCCTTTTTGGGTGCGATAGCATTGACCACTGCTTCAGTGTTAATAGCATTTTCTGAATCTAAAGGTAGCTACGATATGGATCTATGTACAGTAGAGTCTTCATTCAAAGATTTAATGTACTTTAACACCTCAGATTCTGCGGCTGTTCTTGGTAATTTAACGTGAGTGGCTTTGAGCCCAACCTCTTCAGCAGCCTTCAGCTTCACATTTATATAAAGATTGGGATCATCTCTGTCGCCAACCTATACAATTGCCAGGCCTGGTGTGAAACCAGGTACTTGCTCCTTCATCTGAGTGACTTCATTCTTCAGTCTCTCCCTTATTTGCTCATAGGCCTCCTTCCCAATCAGGAGTTTTGCTGGTGCCATGACCACAGTTGCTGGCTGCCAGATCTGGACTCTGCCACACTCTAGTTGCAATGTTCTCGCCTGTTTTCTTACAGATATTTTATAGTTTAGATTTTACATTTAGGTCTATGATACATTTTCAGTTAATGTTTGTATATGATATGAGAAATGGATTAAATCTTTTTTGATTTACATATTTTTTGGTATTGTTTTGTTTTATTTGTGTATATATATTCAACTATTCCAACACCACTTGTTGAAAAGACTGTTTTAGGCTGGGCGTGGTGGCTCATGCCTGTAATCTTAGCACTCTGGGAGGTCAAGATAGGAGGATCGTTTTAGGCCAGGAGTTCAAGACCAGCCTGAGCAAGAGCAAGACCCCATCTATATAAAAAATAGAAAAAAATTATCTGGATGTGGTGGTGCACACTTGTAGTCCCAGCTACTCAGGATGCTGAGGCAGGAGGATCCCTTGAGCCCAGGAGTTTAAAGCTGCAGTGAGCTATGATGACACCACGGTACAACCTGGGCAACAGAGAGAGACTCGGTCTCGAAAAAAAGATGGTTTTTATCTACTGAATTATCTTTGCACCTTTGCTATAAGGTATATGTGTGGATCTGTTTCTAGACTCTTTATTCACTTTCATTGATCTATGTGTCTGTCTTGGCACTAATACCACACTGTCCTGATTACCATAGCTTTATAATAAGAGTTGGAATCAGATAGTAACACTGCTCAAAATTTATTACTCTTTTGAAAAGTTGTTTCAATATTCTAATTCTTTAAATTTTAATATAATTTTTAGAATCAGTTTGTCAGTTTCTGTTAAAAAAACTTGCTGGGATGTTGATTGGGATTTCATTGAACTTATACATCAATTAGGAAGGATTTGCCACTTTAACAATATTGAGTCTTCCAAGCCACGAATACAGTTCTCTCTCCATTTATTTATTTATTTCTTCTTTACTTTCCCTCAGCAATATTTTGTAGTTTTCAGTGCAGAGGTCTTGCGCATCTTTTGTGAGATTCATTCCTAATTTTTTGTGCTATTATAAATGGTATTTTAAATTTAAATTTCCAATTGTTCACTGCTACTAATATAAATATAATTGATATTTGTTTTTTGACCCTCTAGCTTGCAACCTTTGTAAATTTGCTTATTAGTTCTGGTAGCTCTGATTTCATTGGATTTTCTACATCTATGACTATTTTTTCTGCAAACAGAGATAGTTTTACTTCTTGCTTTCAATTGGATGCTTTTTATTTCTTTTATTTGCCTTATTGTACTGCTTAGAACCTCTAGTACAATGTGGGATCGAAGTGGTATGAGTCAAATCTTTGTTTTGTTTTTAATTTAGGGGGAAAGTATTCAGTCTTTTACCATTAAGTATGATGTAAGCTGTAGGTTTCCCATAGGTATTCTTTATAGGTTTGAGCAAGTTCTCTTCTCTTCCAAGTTTTCTGGGAGATTTTAAAATAAAGAAAAATGTATGCATAATTTTGTCAATTTTTTTCTCTGTTTTAAGATGATCATACAGCTTTTATCTTTTGGTTTGTTGATCTGGTAAAGTGCATTGATTTTCAAATGAAAACAAACCTTACCTTCCTGGGATAAACCTCACTTAGTCATGTTATATTATCTTTTTTATTTAGAATTTTAACATATCTCTCTGTTTATGAGAGATTTTAATCTATATGTTTTTCTTCTTATAATGCCTTTTTAGGTTTTTGTATCAGAGTAATGCTGGCCTCATACAAATAGTTGGGAAGTATTCTCTTCTCTTCAATTTTCTGGCAGAGTTTGTGTAGAATTAGTATTATTATTTTCTTAAGTATTTGGTAAACTTACCAGTGAAGCTATTTGAACCTGGATTTTTCTTTGCTGAAAGTTTTTAACTGAAAATTCAATTTTATTACTAGATAGAGGGCTATTTAGGTTTTCTATTTCTTCTTCAGTGAGCTTTGGTAGTTTGTGTCTTTGTTTTTTAATTTTTCAAGACAGGGTCATTCTCTGTCATCTAGGCTGGAGCGTAGTGGTATGCATAGCTCACTCCAGTTTAAACTCCTGGGCTCAAGCAATCCTGCTGCCTCCGCCTTCTAAGTAGCTGGGACTAGAGGTGCATGCCACCACTCTCAGCTAATTCTTAATTTTTTTTTTGAACAGACAGGGTCTCATTATGTTGCCCAGGCTGGTCTTGAACTCCTGGCCTCAAGTGATCCTCCCTCGTTGGCCTCCCAAAGTGCTGAGATTACAAGAATGAGCCACCACACCTGGCCAAGTTTGTGTCTTTAAAGGAATTTGCCATTTTATCTACGTTGTCAGATTTATTGGCATGTCATTCATAGTATTCTCATGTTTTTCTCATAATATTTGTATCTTCTGTAGTGAAGTCACCTCTCTCCTTGACATTGGTCATTTGTGGCTTCTTTTTTTCTGATAAGTCTTGCTGGAGGTTATCAATTTTTTTGATCATCTCAAAGAATCAGCTTTTGGTTTCATTGATTACTATTTCATTAATTTTAATGTTAAAAATTCTTATATATTTACTTACCTAGTTACCATTTCTGGTGCTATTTAGTATTTTATTTAACATTTTCTTCATTTAATATTATTCTATCAAAGTCATTAGAAAATATTTGCTTATGTATTTATTTCCCCACTAGACTAAAATCTTTGAGGCAGTACTGATTGTATTAATATTTACAATTTCAAATGCAATAGCTTGGACACAGTCAGCACTCAGTGAATGTTCATATCATGGATAAGTGGATGAGTGGGGTAATGGGACACATTGTAGACTAGAGCCTTCCCCTAGGCAAAGGGAGGGACCCCGACAAAGAGCCCTTTTTATGTACCCTCTCAGATCAGCTGGATGGAAGCAGGGGAAGATGTCGATGAGGGTGGTAGAGAAGGCAGAGAGATTGGGGCTTTTCTGTTCCTTTGTTCACAGACATGTTAGAAACATAATGTCTGATCTGAGTCCTCCAGCCCCCAACCCTGGGTAGAGTCTGAGGCAAGGATTTGTATGCAGGTAGTCTGAGAAGTAATCCCAGGTGCAGGAGTGAGGGACCAGGGTGAGTGAGACAGGGAAGAAGGAGGAAGGAAAGCATCGAGATTGCTGCTGTGGGCGATGGGGGCTCAGTTCTCAACAGACAACTTGTGGAACCAGAATTGTCCACCCGAAAGACAGGAGATGGAACGTTCACCCACCAGATCCCATTTCTTATTGTTCAATGGTCTTTTCCCTGGGGGAATTCTGCAAAGCTTCTGATCTATACATCATTCAAGAGCTCAGCGAGCACCTGCCTGAGTCGGCAGTTATTAAACAGAGAAGTCAGAAATGAACAGCTGGCTCACCACGCATGGCATATGGCACACGTGTCTCAGGCACCCGCTGAAAGGCAGCAAAATTCAGAAGTACTCTTTTACTTATATCCTGAAAATGGCAAAAATACCTCATATTTTCTAAACATATGTGCAATATAGAAAGGTTTAGAATAGAAATTAAATGTTACATTGCTATCTGATTCCTTCTGTTTAACTTCATAAGCAATGAATGAACTGCTTTTGTCGTTTTCATGCCTGGGAACACTAAATTCCATGACGTCTACGGGGTGATCTGTGCCACATTTGGAGTTTCTCGTCTGTCATGGGGAGAAAATCGTCCCTGATCATTGATTTGCGGAAGATTTACTCAGTTGGGGATAATTATGGTGATGAACTTGGTAAGCGACCCCAGGTGTAGAGCAAATAAAAGAATTTAATTATCTTGTTAATCCCACAGTTCCACATTTTCCAATTTACACACAGAAGAAAATACACACCCTTAGGAAAATGAGCCTAAGTCTTTAAGCTTTTGGGACTAAAAATGAAATTCAGGTAAAATTTCAAAAGGTTAAAAAATAAAAGCCAGACATAATGAAGTTGTGTGCATGTGTGGGTGAGGATTGAGTTGATGACAAAAACCAAGAGGCGATTATGTTGTAGTTCCCGGGGCTGCTGTAAGATATCACCACCAAGGGATGGCTCCACACAGCAGAAGTGCGCTCACTCCCAGGCCTGGGCATCACTGTGCTGCCACCTTCCTCTGGGGGCTCGAGGAGGTCCTTCCTTGCCTTTCCAGCCTCTGATGGGCCCAGGTTCCTTGGCTTCCTTGGCTTGTGACCACATCCCTGCGATCGTGGCCTCCATTTTCGCCTTGTCTTCTCCTCTGTGTTGGAGACTTCTCTTCTGTCTCACATCACTCTCCGCCTTTCTCTGGTCGTCAGCACACTTGTCATTGGATTTAGGGGCCGTGCAGATGATCTGGATCATCTGAATACCCTTAATTCATTGGCAAAGACTCCGTTTCCAAATAACATGACATTCACGAGTTCTGGAGATTAGGATATGGACACGTTTTAAAGTCACCATTCAATCTGCTATGGCATTTCTTTGAAAAGCCTAATAAAATAGACATATCCCTGACACGTCTAATCGAGAAAAAAAAGAGAAAAGGCCCAAGAAAAGAACAATAAGGATAAGAAAGGGGAAGTAATTTAGATACAGAGGAGATTTTAAAATACAGAATAGTTTACTGTTATACCAGTAAATTTATTTTTATTTTATTTTTTTTCACCAAGTTCACCTCATGGTTTATTGCTTTAAAAAATGTAACAAAGATAAAAAGCAATATTAAAATATATTTGGAAACAAAAATAATATGCTAGGAGATAAGAGGAAATTGGTCACAGATCTTGTTATAAAATGTTATTAATTAAATTAATATTAATATTAATGTTATTAATTAAAACACTGTAAAATTTAAAAATATCTTAATTGGCACTTTGAAATACATATTTTCCCAAGTTTAACTAAAAAGGCATTCTAACCTAATGTCAGAGACAAAAATCCAACACACTGGTAGATGTGTATGACTTGGGCACAATAAACTTCAAAGTCTATATAAATTCTTTGTGAAACTTGGTTAAAATAGAATTCTTTTTTGCTTAAGATAGAAGAATTATCAGTTGTGCTAACAAATATTAGCCCAGTATTTTCACTGTAATTTAATCTTACCTGAATCATAACTGTTTACCTTAGAATAAACGTTTTATTATAGTTTTCTTTCCAGCATAAGCTCATAGGTCTTTTTTTCCTAACTCTTAAACATTTATTAAAATCAGTTTCTAAATAAGAGAAAAACTAATGCTGAAAGTGTTCAATGACTGGTAAGTGTAGAGCACATTCTTCACCGTTTCAAAATGGCATGCTCTATCAAATTATTCTGTCCGTCAGACTCCTGGATCATACGGTCCCTTCCCCGATCCCAATCTCTTATTTAAAAAAGAGCCAAGACAGATTTACAGAACACTCAAGGGTGCACATTTTCTAATAGCCACAATGGGAAACAAAAGACATAATTCTTGTCCTATAACAAGTTACCTAGTGAGGTCCTTCTAATTTCTACAGACCCTAAAATCATGTATTTACTAAAAAGCCTGTTATGAAAGATGTGCAACTGTCAGGAAAAAAAGTTATTCCACCTGAGTTTATGCTTTTGTACTTAAGACACTTTTCAAGAAATAAATACATGAATTGCATACTGACAAATCCAGCTATAATCAAGACTCCACAGAGGAGCATCAAAAGACAGCAGGATGCTCTGCTCAAAGTTGAATGTGATAACATGGAATTTATGTATTATATAAAACCTTCTGGAGATTAAGAAAATCCATGGGCTATTCCCGAATTATTAACAAGAAACAGAAAACTAGCTTTCAAAAACTACAGTTAAGAGGGTGTGAGGCCGGCTGGCGCGGGCGCGGGTGCGCGCGCAGCCGATTGAGCGCCGGGGAGGCTACGCAGGGTGCGCACTCCGCCGCCCGCGCCCTGCGCCTGCGCGCGCCCTGTGGGGAACGGGCGGCGGGGAGCGACAGGTGGGCGTGCAGCCGGGTAGGCGCACCTGGCGACCTTTCTCCCTGTCGGGGAGTCGCGACAGCAAAATCGCTTCCTGAGGAAAGAGGAGCAAAGGGCAGTTAAGAGGCCACCCTGGCCAGGAAGTGGCGCGCCCTAAACTAACCCCAATCGCACCTAAAATGGGGGACGCGCGGGCCCCAACAGCTACAGGCGGCAAAATAGGGCTAAAGGAGTCCACAGGCACGATTCCACAAGGGAAAGGCTCCTCTCTCGCAGGAAGGCCCCGGAGGAGGAGGAGAGTTGAGAACAGGGAAGCCCCCGCAGGCGGGCGGCGCCGGCTGCAGAGACGCGTTGGCGCAGGCCACCGCGTCCCCTGTCCCGAGGAGAGGGAGCCCGCGGACGCCACCTTCTCCTCATCCCGCCCCGTCCTCCCGGGGGCCATCGTGGGCTGCTCTGGCTTACACCAGCAATTAAAAAAGTTAAATAAAGCTGACAATTTCCTAAAATGCTCTAATTTGTCAAAATTGATTCATTAAGGTATAACTAAACAAATCATAAAATAATTTAAAACAGTAGTCAAATATCTTCCCCTAAAATAGCTGTTCAGTCAAATGGTTTTATAAGTGAGCTCTACAGAGACTTTAATTAGAAAGACTTTATCTTATATTCTGAATGTAAAAAAAAGAAAAAGTATTTAATTTTATGACAACAATATAAACCTGATGTCAAAACAGGAAAAGACCATTAGAAATAAAAAAATTTGTAAGTCAGTCTTACAATATGAGTATAGATGGAAACTCCTAAAATATTAAAATTAGTTTATGCAAGAAATGGAGAATGTTTCAAAAATAGAAAAATACCTTTCAATGTATTTCAATACAGTACAATATTAAAAGTCAAAATCCATGTTTTCAATTTGACATTTATTTGTAATAAAAGAAACAGCATAACTTGGGAAAACTATTAATAGTAGGAAACTGACTAAACCTGTGGTATTGAATAAAAAAATTATAGCAGATATTAGGATAGTTCTGATTAAAGTCAGAAACAAAACCGTTGCCTCTTACTACACCTATTCAACATTTTACTTGATGGTCATAACCAGTTAGAAAGCTGTAATAAAAATATTACATATGATAACAGCACGGTTCTAATATTGATAAGAATAAATCTAATAGACTATGTGGAAGACCTACATAGTTAAACTTAGAAAATATTACTTAATGAGTGAGAAGAAAGTTTTAATAATAGAATAACAAACCATTTTATTTTGAAATTTAATTTCTAAATTCAATTTCTAAATTCAATGACTAATCATCAAAATCTCAACTAACTTTCCCAAGGAAATTCACTATTGATTTTAAAGTTCATATGGAGCCAAAAATATGCATGAATACCTTAGATTTTTTTTTAGTTTATGTACAAAAAAATTTATTAGGTGTTGTAGATAGATCACAGGACATTGAGGAGGTTGAAGACACAGACTCCAAGATAATCCCAAAGGAATAAGGCCCCAAAGGACACAGTAAATCAAGGTTCGAGGAGCTAATAACAGGAAAAGGAGCTTCATATTTGCTACTTCCAGAAAAATACTGCCTCTGCTAATATCTACTCCAGGAAACCAAATCCTGGAACTTTTTTCTCTTTCATGTAATTCAGTTCTGACAATGGCAAATGGGCTTTTAGAATTTTTTTTAAAGATGTTTAGATTTTTAAATAAAAATATATTTTATAATAATTATAAAAGTTTAATTAGAAATATATAATTTATGAAATATATAATTTAATATACAATGTACTATGTATATTTAATGAAAATCTTTAAGATTTTTTAAAAAAGAGATGGACTTCTATTCAGATATATAATCATCATAAATTTGCTGTGGCATACATTGTTAGTTGTCTACCCAATATCCATTCTCTCCTCTTCATTACTAACATGGCCCTGAATTTATTTGAGGTAGTAGCATTCTCAACTTTCCAGGGCTCCTTTGCTTTTTGAAGTGGCCCTGTGACATAGTTTTGGCCAATGAGATTTAAGCAAAATTTCCTTGTGAGTCTTTTTGGGAAAGGTAGCATTTTCCTGACAAAGTGGGACATACTCAGATTAGATATGGCTTTTCTCCTTTGCTCCCCTCTTGTTTCTTTTCTTCCCCCACACTTTATTCTTGTCTATAAGTTGGAGCATAGAGGTTCATCGACCACTGGGCAGCCGTGAAAGCCACAGGTGGACAGTGGTGGAGTCTAAAGCAAGAATGATCTGGGTCCCAGATGCTGTCTTGCATTTGCATGTCTGACCTGGGCTGCCCAGCTCTGGTATTTTGGTTACATGAGAATAAGTAACTCTTAGTTGGTTAAGACACTGTTACTAGAATTTTGTTATAATACATGTAGCCAAACATCATCCTAGGTGATAGTAGCTATATTAAAACAACAGTTGACTAAGGCAGATCTATTGAACAGACAAAATGATCTATTGAACAGAATATAAAATCCTAAATTGGATTTTTCAATGAGGAAAGTTGGGCTAGTAAATAAATTATAATTAACTGCTCACTTGAGGAAAAAACGTAGATATTTACTTCCTAGAAAAAATAATTCCCGGTAAGATTAATTTCAAGTAATGAACTTGAAAACCAAATGCTGCTACTTGGAGACTTCCATTCAAATGGCATAGTAGACAGGGAGCCCTCTGTGTCTGCAGGCCCGGTATCCAGAGCCAACTAACTACAGATTGAAAATATTTGAAATAAAATAACAACACAACAATAAAAATGATACAATTGAAAAACAATGCAGTATAACAACTATGTGCATAGCCTTTGCATTGTATTAGGTATTATAATTAATCCTAAAATGACATAAAATGTACAGAGGGATACGCCCAGGTAATATGCAAACACTGCCCCATTTTATAGAAAGAACATGAACATCTGGAAATTGTGGTATGGGGAGGCAGGGCCAGTGTGTGTGTGTGTCCTGGAACCAATCCCCTGTGGATACTGAGGGACAACTGTACTTTTTCAAGCATATAAAAATGATAGACAAGAGAGGAAAGAAGATAACAAAAGAAAAAGTAAAAAGTAAAAACAAACAAGCGGTTGATCCAAAGTGGAACTGGTGTGTTTATCAATCCTAGGCCCAAATCAGTCGGCTTGCTGGACTCAAGTTGCAACAAGCAGGTGAAGAGGCCTGGGATTTCCCTCTGCCTGGGTGCTGAGAAGCCAAGTGTCCTGGCTATTTAAAGGCAGAGGTTGCGGGACACAGTGTGACTTCACATCTGCTTTGCCAGCGACAGTCGCTGAGGGTCAATAGCACCCTATTCCAGGCTCCAGAGCAACTGTATGGTCACTCTACATTGCAAAAGGACATTAAAAAGCTACTTCTGACCATTGCTTGGCCTAAGGCTTGTAGGAACCTGTGGTGCCCAGGGCATGACAAAAATATGGCTTTTGACTAGTTACTGAAACAAGTTGCTTTTTGGGATGGAGGTCGGTTTGTAGTATCCCCAATGTCACTGTCAGGCAGGAGGGCAAAATCATTAATATAAGATCTAGTTCTAGACTTAGGACCCTAGGAGACCAGGTAAGCTCAAAGGAGCTTAAAAAAATGCAGAATTCAATTGAAACTCTTAACAAAAATTCTAATGCACACTAAGAAACCCATCTACAACAACAACAAAACTGACCAAGTAAAAGTTTGAAGATAATTTATTCCATATGCAGTTTTTAGTAGAGTCTTCTAATATCTTAAAATAGGTATGTTGGGATCCACAAAGATGTAAATGAAGAAATTAGTATCTATTAAAAAGAAACAACATACTGTAAAATACAAAGCCAGAAGTGAAACAACAGCTGAGTCTAAAAATGAATCAGTTAGAAATCTTGGAAATGATATATAATTAAAAAAAAAATAGACTTTATTTTTTAGAGCAGTTTTAGATTTACAGAGAATTGAGTGGAAATTACAGAAAGATCCTGTTGTGGCCCGTTTACAGGACGGAGGATGAACACAGACCATAAAACACAAACGCAGAACACAAAGAAAAACACGGACACACGTACAAACGGTTGAATAGAGTAGTAATATACCGGGTCAGTTTTATTTTTATACTCTAAAAGATTAAAGTTAGTTCTTTGTACGTAACCGCCCAGGCATTCCAGCAATGGCCATAAATTCCGGAATACATAGCCTTAGTGAAGCAGATATCCCCTGGTTCAAGGTTTCCAGGTGGTTGCTCTAGGCGCTAGGCATAGATAAAGGACCGAGATTAGCAAGGATGGGCAAGGTGAGCCACAGGGGCCATTTCTCATCCTCAGCTTCTCCTAGGGTGACCCCTAAGATCTTCGGCTGAACCCCAGTGGCTGTGCATGGCTTAGGTTGCCACTCCCTTGAGGGGTCTTACTCGTCATTGACTAACCAGCCATCTTATGGGGTGTTTATCGTGTGGCCTCCAGACCCCCAATGCTGTGGGGCGGGGCTGCTCTTGCTACTCGCAGCTCAGGTCCTTTGTTATGCCTCTAGGCAACACCTTTGTTTATCACAGGGAGCCTGTCCAGAACACATTACTTTCAAACACTCTGGGCAGAACACGTACATTACTCACTAACTTTAATTCTTAAACTAGGAAAATATATGTCAGTCCCCTATAGATCCTACATCCCCCTTTCCTCTTGCGTACCCCCACACGGTGTGGTACATCTGTTACAACTGATGACCAATATTGATATATTATTATTAACTAAAGTCCATGGTTTACATCATCAGGTTTTTCATTCTTTGTGTTGCATAGCTCTGTGGATTTTGACAAATGTATAATGTCATGTAACTATCATTATAGTATAAGAATAGTTTCACTACCATAATAATCAGATATATAGTTTTTTTCTTTTTCTTTCTTTCTTTTTTATTTTTTTTGAGATGTAGTCTCACTTTGTCACCCGTAGAGTGCAGTGGCATCATCATAGCTCACAGCAACCTCAAACTCCTGGGGTCAAGCTATCCTCCTGCCTCAGCCTCCTGTGTAGCTGGGACTACAGGCATGTGCCACCATGCCCGGCTAATTTTTTTTTTCTATTTTTGGTAGAGATGGGGGTGAAGGGGGGGTCTCGCTCTTGCTCAGGCTGGTTTCAAACTCCTGGCCTCGAGTGATCCTCCCGCTTCGGCCTCCCAGAGTGCTGGGATTACAAGTGTGAGCCACCGTGCCCAGCCAAGATATACAGTTTTGAAGTAGAAAAAGAACTTATATAGGAGACACTCTATATTGAACACAGTAAAAGCAAGAAAGTGATAAATTAGAAGATGATAATAAAGAACTCATTCAGTGTATTTGACACAAGACAAATAATTAAAAGATACAAAAGGGTGTTCAGAAATACTGATGCTAGATTGAAAGGCTCCAGACTAGGAAGGCTCCTCTCTAGGAAGGAGCTCCAGAAGAAGATGGTCTAAGGGGGAAGAAAAGAATCAGTAATTTTACCTTCTGAATCTGTTTCAACAAAACAAACAAGCAAAAAGAATCAGTATTTGAAAAATTAAAGGCTAAGCATTGTCAGAAATTGAAGAAAGACATGAGACCTTAGATCAAAAGTACACCGATCATTGAGCAGAATAACTTTAAATAAATACCATCTGGATAAACAGAGTGAAATTGAAAAATTCAAAGATAAAAAGAAAAATTGTCAACCAGGAGAGAGAAAAAGACAGATTACTTACAAAGTAGCAGTACTTCAGCTAAGAGCAATTGGCAAACTAGAAGTTGGAAGGTAGTAGAATGATATCTTTTAACAGGTCGAAGGTCATGTAATGGCAAAATGAAGACACAATCAGAATTATGAAATGAGTTCACTGACCCTCACTTGAAATAAACTTTTTTTAAAAAATGGATTGTATTGTGTATATTTGAAGTCTACAACACTCTGTTATGGGATACACATAGCTAGTAGAATTGTTACTATAGCGAACATATCTACCATCTCACGTTCCATCTCACGTTCACATAGTTACTTTTTTTGAGTAACAAGAGCAGCTAAAATCAACTTATGTAACAAAACCCCCAAATACCATACAGCTGTATTAACCGTAGTTCTCCCTTTGTGCATAAGATCCCGAGACTCACTCCAGCTACATGCCTGCTGCTTTGTGCCCTGTGACCCACACCTGCCCACTGCCACCCCTGGTGACCACTGTTTGTCTCTATCTGTGAATACTTCTTATTCTTTTATGTAGATTCCACATGTAAGTGAAGTCATGCAATATTTTTCTTTCAGTGTCTGGCTTATTTAATTGAACATAATGTCCTCCAGGTGTGTCCATGTTGTGGTGAATGGCAGCTCTCCTTCTTTTTCAAGGCTGAATAATATTCCCTTGTATATATTGAGCACAGTTGCTTTATCCATTTGTCTGTTGTTTCTGTGCCTTAGCTATTGTGAATAACACAGCACTGAGCATGGAGTACAGGTATCCTTCTGAGAGAACAAGCTTAAGGATACATTTCAGGGGAGGGGAAGGGGGAGGGGAGAGGAGGGGGAGGGGAGGAACCTGGAGGAAAGCCTTGGATTTAGAAAACAGTGGATGACATGCACTGGTACAATATGAGACATTGGCAAGACCACAGATAAGTACCAATGGCTCCGGTTCTGTGTGCTTAATAATGTGGATTTGGAATTCTAGGCAGCATTAACAAAACGGGGGCTATTCAGCAGGTGCTTACAGTCTGCTAAGGCATTTGTTCTTTTGAGAAGACAACATATGAAATAACTTTAGACTTTGTTAAACAAGTTCATAGTTAAGTACGTATCTTACTATAAACTTTGTAGTCAGAGTTAGGTCCAAATATACCAATAACTAATATATTTATTTATTCATTCATTTCCAGTCTGTATAGACTTTGTTTTTCTGGTCTTAATGCACCTGCAAGGACTTCCAATATGACGCTGAATAAAAGTGGTGAGAGTGGCCATGCTTGCCTTATTCCTGATCTTAGGGGGAAAGCATTTGGTTTCTCCCATTGTGTATGATGTTAACTGTACTTTTTTTGGTAAATGTTCTTTGCCAAGTTAAGGAAGTTCCCTTTATTTCTAGCTTGCTGAGAGTTTTTATCATAACTAGGTGTTGGATTTTGTCAAATACTTTTTTTGCATCTATTACTATAATCATGTGACTTTTCTTCTTTAGCTTGTCGATGTAATGGATTACATTGATTGATTTTCAAATACTGAATCAGCTTTGCATACCTGGAGTAATCCTACTGGGTCATGGTATCCAGTTCTTTTTATGCCTTGTTGGATTCAATTTGCTAAAACTTTATTAAGAACTTTTATGTCTATATTTGTGAAAGATGCTGGTCTGCAGTTTTCCTCTCTTGAAACATCTTTCCTGGTTCAGGTATCGGGACATGCCAGCCCCACGGAATAAGCTAGGGAGGGCTCTTTGTTCGTCTAGGTGCTGGGAGACATTGTATCATTTCTTTTTCTTTCTTTCTTTTTTATTTGGTAAATCTCACTTGAATATGAGACATTGGTATCATTTTTGTCGTCAATGTTTGATGGAATTTACCAGTAAAACCATCCAGGCCTAGTGTTTCTTTTTTGGCAAGTTATTAATTATTATTCAATTTATTTACTAGGCATAGGGATATTCAATTTATCTATTTCTCTTGCGTGAGTTTCGGTAGTTTATGTCTTTAAAGGAATTGATCTATTTCGCCTAAGTTATTAAATTTGTGGCCATAGAGTTTTTGTAGGATTCCTTTATTGTCTTTCAGTATTATCTTTATTATCTTTTAATATCCATCAAATTAGTATGAATGCCCTTTCTTTTATTTGTGATATTGATAGTTTATGTCTTCTCTCATTAATCTTGATTAGCCTGTGTAAGGGTTTATCAATTTTGTTGATGTTTTCAAAGAACCAGCTTCTGGTTTCATTGATTTTCAATATAGGTTTCCTGTTTCCAGTCTCATTGCTTTCTTCCCTGTTATTATTTGTTTTATTCAGCTTGCTTTAGGCTCCAGTTGTTCTTCTTTTTCTAGTTTCATAAGTTAGAGGCTTAGGTCATCGATATCAGATCTTTCTTCTTTTATAATATATATATTTGATGCTATAAATTCCCATCTAAGTTATGCTTTGGCTGCATTCCACAAATTGTGATAAGCTATAATTTCATTTATTTTGTTAAATATTCATTAATTACTTTATTAAATATTTTTAAAAATTTCTCGAGACTTCTTTGACAAATGTGTTATTATAGAAGCATGTTTCTTAATTTCCAAATATCTGAGGGATTGTCTCGCTCTCTTTCTGTTATTGTTTATTGGTTTCAATCTATTGCCACCTGAGAATGGCCCTGTGTCACCTGTGTTGGTGCGTACTCATGTGCGCTTGAGTAGAGGGTGTTTTCTGCTGTTGTTTAAAGGTAAATTAGCTCTAGTCGATTGGGAGTGCTGCTCAGTTGTCTACATCCTTACTGATTTTCTGCTGGATCCATCTGTCAACTACTGACAAAGTGTTGAAGTCTCCAATTATAACAGTGGATATGTCCATCTCTTCTATCAGTTCTATCATATTGTGCTTCAGGGATTCGGATGCTCTGTCGTTAGATACATAAACGTTTAGGACTGCTATATTGTTTTGGAAAGTTGACTCCTTTATAATTATGCAATACTCTCATTATCCCTAATAATTCTGTCTACTTTGTCTGAGAATATAGCTACTCCAGCTTTCCTTTGATTAGTGTTAGCATGGAATATCTGTCTCCATCCTTTGGTTTTAATCTATCTGCATCTTTATATTTGAAGTGGGTGGCTTGTAGAAAACATAGTTTTCTTTTTTTTATCCTTTCTTACAATTTCTGTCTTTTTATTGGTGTACTTAGACCATTCACATTTAAAGTCATTATTGATATAGTTGGATTAGTATCAGTCATGTTTGTTTTATATTTGTTGCATTTTTTCTTTGTTTCTCATCCCTTCAGTTTTTTCTGCCTTCTCTGGTTCTAATTGAGCATTTTATGTTATTCAGTTTTCTCCCCTCTCTTAATATATCAATTATACCTCTTAAAACATTTTTTAGTGGTTGTCCAAGAGTTAACACTGTAACACATTAACTGCCATGTGAATTGTATTTAACTCATGCTAGTTTTGAGCCTGTAGCCTTGTGAAGCATATGTAACTGCAGTGGGTTTGTGTAAATCTTACTTGTTGATGTTCTTATTGTTACAATTAATATTGACAATTTAATTACATATAACTCATGAACAGAAAACAATAAAAAATGACACATTTTTCATTAACTTAAAAAGGATTATTTTTTTTTTGTTGTTTTTGTTTTTTTTTTGAGACAGAGTCTCACTTTATTGCCCAGGCTAGAGTGAGTGCCGTGGCGTCAGCCTAGCTCATAGCAACCTCAAACTCCTGGGCTCAAGCAATCCTGCTGCCTCAGCCTCCCAAGTAGCTGGGACTACAGGCATGTGCCACCATGCCCGGCTAATTTTTTCTCTATATATTAGTTGGCCAATTAATATCTTTCTATTTATAGTAGAGATGGGGTCTCGCTCTTGCTCAGGCTGGTCTCGAACTCCTGAGCTCAAATGATCCGCCCACCTCGGCCTCCCAGAGAGCTAGGATTACAGGCTTGAGCCACCGCGCCCGGCCAGGATTATTTTGTTTTTAAAGTTTTTATTTTATTTTCATAATAAAACACCATGGAAATTTTTTTCCAGTGTGGCAGTCAATGTGATAAATTTTATGCTAATCTAATTCTACCTTCAAATAACACCATCACTTCATAGGTAGTGTAGGCAGGTCTCTTAGAGCATTCCCAACTGCTTCCTCTCTCCCTTGTGACACTGCTGCCATTCACTTGACTTACCCCTATGCTGTAATACCCTAATACATTGCTACTGTTTTACTTTAAACAGTTATCCTTTAGCTCAGTTAGGAATAATGACTAAAAATATTTTATTTTACCTTCATTTGTTCCATCCTCTGATGCATTCCATTCTGTATGTGGATCCAAGATTCTGACCTATATCATTTCCTTCTCGCTAAGAACTTCTTTAAAAATTTTTTTTTATTTCAAAATATTAAGGGGCTACAAATATTTTTATTACATAAATACCTTGTATAATGCTTAAGTGAGAGTTTCTATTGTGCCTGTTACCGGAATATTGTTCATTGTACCCAATAGGTAAGTTTTAATCTCTCAACTCCCTACTTGGTTTCCAAGGTCCTTTACATCTCTTTGTGCACATGTATACCTATCGTTTAGCTCCCACTTATTAGTGAGAACATGTGCACATGTATACCTATCGTTTAGCTCCCACTTCTTAGTGAGAACATGTGGTATTTGTTTTTCCATTCCCAAGAAACTTCACTTAGGATAATGGTCTCCAGTTCCATCCAAGTTGCTGCAAAAGACATTATTTCATTCCTTTTTATGGCTGAGTAGTATTCGATAGTGGGTGTGTGAATACAGACGCCACATTTTCTTTCTGCACTTGTGAATTAATGGGCATTTAGGTTGATTGTATCTTTGCAAGTGTAAATTGTGCAGCAATTGTGTGCAAGTGTCTTTTTTATAAAATGAGTTCTTTTCATTTGAATAGATAACCAGCAGTGGGATTGCTGGATCGAATGGTAGGTCTACATTTATTTCTTTGAAGAATCTCCATGCTGTTTTCCATAGAGGTTGTACTAATTTGCAGTCCCACCAACACTGTATAAGCATTTCTTTCTCTCTACATCCATGCCAGCATTCATTGTTTTTTAGACTTTTTAATAAAAGCCATTATAACAGGGGTAAGGTGACATCCTATTGTGGTTTTAATTTGCATTTCCCTGATGATTCGTGATGTTGAACATTTTTTCATATGTTTATTGGCCATTTGTCTCTTCTTTTGAAAAACTTCTGTTCATGTATTTTGCTCACTTTTTGTTAAGGTTGTTTTTTCTTGATGATTTGTTTGAATTCTTTGTAGATGCTGGATATCAGTCCTTTGTCAGATGTATAGTTTTTCCCATTCTGTAGAGTGTCTATTCACTTTGTTGATTATTTCCTTTGCTGTGCAGAAGACTTTTAATTTAATTAAGTCCCATTTATTTATTTTTGTGGTTACTTTATTTGCCTCTGGGGTCTTAGTCATAAATTATTTGGCTAGGCCAATGTCTAGAAAAGTTTTTCCTATGTTTTATTCTAGAACTTTTATGGTTTCATTCCTTACATTTAAGTCTTTCATTCATCTTGAATTAATTTTTGTATATGGTGAGAGATAGGGGTTCTACTTCATTCTTCTGCATGTGGCTGTCCAGTTTTCCCAGCACTACTTATTGAATAGGGCTTCCTTTCCCCAGGGTATGTTGTTGTCTGCTTTGTTGAAGATCAGTTGGTTGTAAGTAGATGATTTTATTTCTGGGTTCTCCCTTCTGTTCCATTGGTCTATGTTTTTACTTTTATACCATTACTATTCTGTTTTGGTTACTATAGCCTCATAGTATAGTATAATTTGAAGTCAGATAATGTGATGCTTCTAGATTGGTTCTTTTTGCTTAAGATTGCTTTGGCTATTCATAGTCTTTTTTTGTTCCAAATGAAGCTTAGGGTTATTTTTTTCTAGATCTGTGAAACATGATGTTAGTATTTTGATGTGGATTGCTTTGAATATGTAAATCACTTTGGGCAGTATGAACATTTTAACAATGTTGATTCTGCCAATCTATGAACAGGGAGACTTTCCCATTTGTTTGTGTCACCTATGATTTCTTTCATCAGTGTTTTGTAGTTCTTCTTGTAGAGATCTTTCACCTCCCTGGTTAAGTATATTCCTAGGTATTTTATTTTCTTTGTAGCTATTGTGAATGATATTGAATCTTTGATTTGACTCTCCACTTGAGTGTTATTAGTATATAGAAATGCTACTGATGTGTGTACATTGATTTTGTAACCTGAGACTTTACTGAATTTATTTATCAATTCTAGGAGTCTTTTGGTGTTGTTGTTAGGGTTTTCTAGATACAAGATTGTATCATCAGCAAACAGAAATAGTTGACCTCCTCTTTCCCAATTTGGATGCCCTTTATTTCCTTCTCCCTAAAGAATTTCATATAAAACTTTTTGCAGGGCCAATTTGCTGGTGATGAATTTTCTCAGTTTTTGTCCTAGGAAGTCTTTGTTTCTGCTTCAACTTTGAAGGATAATTTATTTGGATACAAAATACTAGGTTGGAGAGTTTTTTCTTTTGACATTTTAAATAATTTACTACTTCAGTTCTGGCTTCCATAGATTATGATGAAAAGATTCTTTTTCCTTTTTTTTTTTAAGACAGGGGTTCTCTCTGTCACCCAGGCCAGAATGCAGTGGCATGATAATAGTTCACTGCAGCCTCAAACTCCTGGGCTCAAGCAATCCTCCTGTCTCAGCCTCCTGAGTAGCTGGGACTACAGGAATGAGCCACTGTATCCGGTAGTAAGATGTATTTTTCCTCTGTTTTTTTCATGATTTTCTCTTTGTGTTTGGTTTTCTAAGTTGCAATAGGATATTCTCAGATGTGGTTTTATTGGTATTTATCCTGCTTGGTGTTCTCTGAGCTTTCTGCAAGTATAATTTGGTGTCTGTCATTATTTTTGGAAAGTTCTTGACCATTATTACTTCAAATATTTCTTCTGCTCTGTGCTCTCTTCTCCTTTAGATATTCCACATACACATTCATTGCATGGCTTGATTTATCCCAAAGTTCTTGGAGATTTTGTTCTTTTTTTTTTAAATTTTGTCTTATCTTTGCATTTCAGTTTGTCAAGGCTTAATTGACTTAGGTTCAAACTCAGTGATTCTGCCCTTACTGTATTGAGTCTACTGATGAGCCCTCCAAAGGCATTCTTCCTTTCTGCTATTGTATTTTTATTTCCACAAATTAATTTAGATTCTTTCTTAACATTCCACCTCTCTGGTGTGTCATCTACTTTTTTCAGTAGAGCTCTTAACACATTACCACAGTCTTTTAGATTCCCTCTCTGACAATTTCAAGGGCTATGTTGTATCTGAGTCTGGCTTTGATGCCTTGTCTCCTCATAATGTGTGTGTTTTTCCTTTTAGCACACCTTTAACTGCTTTTGTAGAAAGCCTGAGATGCTGTACTCTGTAATAGGAGCCAAGGAAAATAGGCCTTTCGTGTGAGGACGTACGTTAATCTAGCAGGAGTTGGGCTGTGTTCAGTGCTTGCTGTGGCTGTAGGTGCCAGAGGCTTAAAATTCTTCTGATGTCCTTGTTTGTTATTGTTGTTGTTGTTTGTTTGTTTGTTGAGACAGAGTCTCACTCTGTCACCCAGGGGTGATCATGGCTCATTGTAACCTTGAACCTCTGGGCTAAAGCAATCCTCTTGCTTCAACCTCCTGAGAAGCTAGGACTATAGGTGCACACCACTACACTTGGCTAATTAAAAATTTTTTTGTGTACAGACATGGTCTCACTATGTTGTGCAGGCTGGTCTCAAACTCCTGGTCTCAAGCAATCTTTCCACCTCCTGAAGTGCTAAGATTACAGGCCTGAGCCACCACACTTGTCTTCCCTCTTCACTTTGGCCTTTCCTGAGTACTCCACCTCAGGGAGAGGCTGTGTCTTGTAGTTCTTTCAGGTGGAGCTCACTGTTACTATACAGGGACCCTGTTGGTGAGGTGGTGAGAGGTGTATGTGGGTGTGTGTGTGGATGTGTGCATGGTATGTGTCATTATATGTGGTGTGTACATATAGTGCATGAGCGGTGTTTGTGTATGCTGTGTTCGTGAGGTATGTACGTGTGGGGTGTGTGTGTGCTGTGTTTGTGTGGTGTATGGGGTGTGTGTGTGTGTGTGATATGTGGTGTGTGTGTGGTATGTGCATATGGTGTGTGGTATGTGTGGTGTGTGCTACATGTGTGGTGTATAGGTGTGTGTGTGGTGTGAGATGTATGTGTGTTATGTTTGTAGGCTGTGTGCATGGTGTGTGAGGTATGTGTGATGTGTGTGGTGCATGTATGGGTGTGTGTGTGGGGTGTACGTGGTGTGTGTGTGTTGTGTGGTACATGCATGGCGTGTGGGGTGCATGGGGTGTGTGTGTTGTGTGTGCATGGTGTCTGGTGTGTGTATGGTGTGGGGTATGTGTGGTGTGTGTGGTATGTAGTATGTGTTGTGAGGTGTGCATGTTGTGTATGCATGGTGTGTGGTGTATGTGTCTGTGTATGATGTGTGTGGTGTGTGTGTGGTATGTTGTATGTGGTGTGTGGTATGTGTATGTGTGCGTGGTGTGTGTGTGTATGGTGTGGGGTATGTGTGGTATGTGGGTGTGGTGTGTGGGGTGTGTGGTGTGTGTGGTGTGTGGGTGTGAGGCGTGGTGTATGTATGTGTGTATGGTGTTTGTGGTGTGTGCGTGGTATATTGTATGTGGTGTGTGGTGCATGTATGGTATGTGTATGTGTGTGGGGTATGTGTGTTGTGTGTGCATGGTGTGTGTTGTGAATGTGTATGGTGTGGGGTGTGTGTGGTATGTGGGTGTGGGGTGTGTGGTGTGTGTGGACGTGTGGGCGTGGGGTGTGGTGTATGTGTCTGTGTATGGTGTGTGTGGTGTGTGGTGGTATGTTGTGTGTGGTATGTGGTGTGCTTGGTATGTTGTATGTGGTGTGTGTGGCATGTTGTATGTGGTGTGTGGTATGTGTGTATGTGTGTGGTCTGTGTGTGGTGTATTCTATGTGGTATGTGGTGTGTGGTATGCGTATGTGTGTGTGGTGTGTGGTATGTTGTATATGGGGTGTGGTATGTGTGTGGTGTGTGTGTGGTGTGTATGTGTGGTATGTTGTATGTGGTATATGGTGTGTGTGGTATGTGTATGTGTGTGTGGTGTGTGGTATGTTGTATGTGGTGTGTGTGTGGTGTGTGTGGTGTGCGTGGCATGTTGCATGTGGTATGTGGTGTGTGTGGCATGTTGCATGTGGTATGTGGTGTGTGTGGTATGCATATGTGTGTGGTGTGTGTGTGTGGTGTGTGTGTGGCATGGTATATGTGTGTGACATTCTATAACGACGTATTTAAATCTTGGGCTTTTATCTGGCCTGTGTCTGCACCAGGGTGTTTGAGCCTGATCATTATTATTATTATTAAGGGAAATTGGACTTGGAGCCACGACAGAGGTAAGGAAGGGTTTGGAATGCAGGACATACCTTACGGTGTGGTCCCCAGCCCGGCCGGTACTGGTACCTGTCTGTGGCCCATCAGGAGCCAGGCCACGCATCACCACCGGAGCTCCACCCGAGCACTGTCCCTGTCTCTCCCCGACCCCATAAGACTGCCACCTGGTGTCAAAAAGATTGTGGATGGCTGTGGCTTAGGGCACCTCTTCATATTACCACGCCATTCAATTAAAGTTAGTAGAAAACTACAGCAGCCCAATTCAGGCAAGAGGACTAATGACACAAACCCTTCTGGAATGAAGGGTTGGGTTACCCGTGCAGCAACTGGGTGCTTCCTGAGAACACAGAGAATTCGGAGTGGGTAGGGGAAGAAAGCAGTTACCACACCAGCCATGGCCACGTGGCTGTGACCACGTACAGAAAAGAGGACTGTACTGGTATGCACACACATTTCTTCCTTGCTTTGTTATGAATGTGTGTGTTTGTACAATGTCTTTGTTTTCTCCTTTCTCTTATTTCCTATCCTATAACATATGAGGTCCTGACTTTATGTCATAGTGTTAAGTATTGCTAATTTTACATCATAGCACTTAAGTTACAGGATATCAAGGAAAAGAGTAAACATCATCCAGGGATGTTTGAGGAAAGGGTTCATGCATTTTTGTTGTGTCATGTTAGGTGGAAGTATGACATTGTTGTTGTCTTTATTTTGAGATTAAGTATGGCTTGAAGAGATGTGTATGGGTGCCAAGTCGACAAGGGGTAGATTTGTAATGGTTAATTTTATATGTCAACTTGGCTAGGCCATGGTGCTCAGATATTTTGTCAAACACTCTTCTAGATGTTTCTCTGAAGGTATTTTTAAGATAAGATTAACCTTTAAATCAGTAAACTTTGAGTAAAATGTATTTCCCTTCTTAATGTGCTTCATCCAATCAGTTGAAAACCTTAAGAGAAAAAAGAGCAACTCTCCTATTGAAGGGGAGTCTCCCAAGTTGGCCGCCTTGAGAGCAGCAGCTGTCACTCTGGTCCCCAGCCTGCTGGCCTACTCTGCAGATTTGGGACTTGCCAGCCTCCACAGTTGCAGAAACCGATACCTTAAATTAAATCTCTCTCTCTTTACATATGTGTGTGTGTGTGTGTGTGTGTGTGTGTGAATGCATACATATGGGTGTTTTTGTGTGTGTGTATATATAAGATGTTCGTGTGTGTGTTTCTCTGGAATGCTCTCACACAGTATTTGTTTTGGAAGGGTACTAATGTAAATGATACTATGTTTTTGATGTTAAATTCTAATTGTTCAGTGTTGGTATGTAAGAAAGCAGTTGGTTGGGAGTGGTGACTCATGCCTGTAATCCCAGCAATTTGAAATGCCAAGGTGGGATGATGGATTGAGATTAGGAGTTCAAGACCAGCCTGGGCAACATAGGGAGACCCTTGTCTCTACAAAGAAATAAAAATTAAAAATTAGACAGTGTAGTGGTGCATGCCTGTGCTCCCTCTTACTCCAGAGGCTGAGGTGGGAGGATTGCTTGAGCCCAGGAGTGTGAGGCTGCAGTGAGCCATGATTGCACCACTGCACTCCAGCCTGGGCAATGGAGCAAGACCTTGTCTCAATAGAATAAAATAAAATTAAATTAAACAAGTAAAAATAAGAAAGCAATTGACTTTTTTATATTAACCATGTATCCTGTAACCTTGCTATAATCATCCAGAAAGGTTTTTTCAGTTGACTTTTTGGGATTTTCTAAATAGGCAATCTTATCCTCTATGAACAAAGTCTATTTCTTCCTCTCCAATATGTAAACTTTTATTGTCTTCTCTTACCTTATCGCATTAGTGAGTACTTCCAGAACAATGTTGAATAGGAATGGCAAGAGGGACGTCCTTGCTTTGTTCCTGAAAGCATCTAGTTTCTCACCATTAAGTATGTTAGTTGCAGGATATTTGTAGATTTTCTTTATCAAGTTGACAAAGGTCTCCTTTGTTCCTAGTTTGCTAATAGTTTTTTTTTTTTAAATCATGAATGGGCGTTAGAGTTTTTCAAATGCTCTTTCTGCATCTATTGATATGATCTTATGGTTTTTCTTCTTTAAAGTGTTGATGTGTTGGATTATATTAATTGATTTTTGAATCAGTCTTGCATACTTGCAATAAATTCCAATTGTTCATGGTGTATAATTCTTCGTATACATTATTCAATTTGATTGCAAGTATTGTATTGAGGGCATTTCCTTTATGCTCATGGGACATACTGGTCTGTCAGTTTTCTTGCCCAGGTACTGGTTCTCATGGAGAGTTTTGCTCCTGGGCTTCTGTTGCAGTTGGTGGTGATTCTGGGTGTGCACCAACCTGTCTCTCCACATTTATGCACTCGATTCTCTGATCTAACAAGTGTTGTTTATTTCTATTTGTTCCTCTTTTTTCTTCCTGTGAGGACAGGAGTGATGACTTCCTAGCTCCTTACCTGCTGGACCAGACTGGAAATGGTTTTCTATTCTACCTAAATTGTGGCTTCTCATTTTGGGAATCCCAACACTTTGAGGGGCTATGTGAGGCAGAAGAAAGGTGGGATAAAAGGCTTGGGCTTTTCTAGGCTAAAGGTTCCTTCCACGACTACTTCGATCTTCCTCTGTTATTAAAAAGAAGCTGTAGCCAATAGGCAAACAAACCAGCATGGCTGTATCCCAGCAGGACTTTGTTTACCAAACAGGCCATGGCCCAGATCTGTCAGCCCCTCCCCATGTAGAAAAAGGCCCGTCTGCACATTAAAGACGGCAGAACAAAAAGGCAGAAAGGGATCTGGGTCGGCTTGTGGAGACACTGCACCATCGCCGCGAGTTTGTGTCTGGGTTTCTTGCCCTGTGGGATCTGTGATCCCTGTTTCCTTACGCTGCTGTGAGCCGGGCGTCTGTGCCTGATGGCTGTATTTCTTTTCAGCTGACACCGACGTGCCCGTATCTTCTCCGCGCAGCGTCCACCGTTCCCTTCCTCAAGGCTCACTTTTCTGCTCGCTCTGCTTTCTTCCAGCCACCATGTGCGCCCGCAGCCCCACTTACAGACTATACACGGATTGATCGCAAAGTTACAGGTTCAAGTCCAGACCTTGACCCTGACTTCCAGACCTGTATATGCACATGCGTATATGTTTTATGTATCTATGTATTCAAAATTTCCAACTAGATAGATAAATATAAAGATAAATATATATGTATGTGTATTCAGATAGATGATTAAAAATTTCTCTAAATAAATCTTAGGTTAAAATGGCAATCAATCATAGCTAAGGATACAGTATTGTGACAAGAGTACCAAATATTAGAACCTGTGAGATGTGACCAAAGTATTACTCAGAGGAAAAATTATATGAAATTATTAGAACACAAAGAAAGACTGCAAAATAAAATAATAAGATGAAGCTAAAGAAAGGATAAATACAAAAAAATCAGAAATTAATGAAATATAAAGAAGAAAATAGATCTAAAAGCAGTAAACCAGATATACCCACGTGTGGTGGATTAAGAAATAGAGAATTCACAGAAGAACAGTGTTGGGAATGAGAAAAGGCATAGACTCAAGATACAGAAGAAGTTTTAAAAATTATTAAGGAACACTTATACCAACAAATATGATGATATAATTAATTGTATTTTCTAGTAAAATACAAATGAGTGACACTGACTTAAGAATAGCTTGAGCTGGGCATGGTGGTGTGCACCTGTAGTCCCAGCTACTTAGGAAGCTGAGGCAGGAGGATCACCAGAGTCTAGTAGTTTGAGGCTGCAGTGAGCTGTGGTCATACTCACCACTCTGCACTCTGGGTGACAGAGCAAGGCTCAGTCTCTGCAAAAGAAAAAAAAAAAAATGAATAGCTTGAAAATTCAAACAAAGTACTAACCAGAGAAAAACCAAGATAGCGAATGGCAGTTGAGTGCCTGTAGGCTCTTTGAGGGCGGCTGCCGTGTCTGTCCTGTTCATCGTGGAGTCCCTGCCGCCAGACCTGTGCCGGTGAATAGCAGGTGCACGGTGGACATCGGCAAAGAGAAACAGTGACAGTTCCATGAGGAAACAGCTGAGAAGAGTTGACTGGTGAGTTCTCCACACCTTTAAAGCACAGTTAATTTCCATGTTTGAACACAGAAAATAATCTAAGGCTCTCTACTTCATTCTACAAGACTAGCACTTTCCTGATAACTAAAACCCAATGCCACATATAGAGAGACCTATACATACCTCAGTTCAGTGCATAGATGCAAACATCGTGTAAAATGATACCAAATGAACTCTAGCTGTGTATTAAAGAATCACAACCAGGGCCAGGCACCATGGCTCACACCTGTAATCCCAGCACTTTGGGAGGCTGAAGTGGAGAGATTGCTTGAGGAGGACAGGAGTTCAAGACCAGCTTAGGAAATATAGCAAGATTCCATCTCAAAGAGAAAAAGAAAAATAATCGTGTAATTTTTATTTGTTTATAAGAATGCAAAGTGTTTCAACTTTGGTAATCTATTAATACAATTCACTACATTAACAAAGTAAAAAAGAAAAACATACAGTCTACATGATAGTAGCTGAATAGGCATTCTATATAATTCAACATCTATAATTGAACATAACATTTCGTGAATTAGGTATATAAGAAACTTTCTATTGTGATAAAGGAAATTTTTTGCAAATATAACAGCTGACGGTGAAACACTAGACATTCCTGTCAAAATCAGGAACAGACAAAGACTCCACTTATTGCTGCCAATGTTTGCTTTTTTTCTGGAGGTTCTGGATACTACAGTAGAATAAGAAAAGTGTAAATATTAGAAAGGGAAGAGCAAAACTCTCATTGTGGTAAATGACATGACTTTTTTATTTGTATTCTAGGTGCAAGACCTAGATAAAGAAAATTGTAAGTGCTTACTGAACACAAAAAAGAGACGCAAATGATAGGGAGACTGAGCACATTTCTCAGTCTCCTTTTCATTTTCCTTGTTTGTTTGAAAGAATAAATGAACAGCCCGGAGAATTTTGAAGAAACACCACAAGGAGAACATAGTCTACCAGATCCTGAGTGACACTCTGAATAGTACTAGTTAAATCAGTGTGTAAGTAGCATGGGACTAGTCAAACAGAGTGAGGAAACTGAGAGACCATAACCATGGAACCTGGAAATATTCTAATAGCCGCATTCAAGTGCAGGGAAAGACTGAACTGGTCAACAAAGGGTGTTGAGACAGACAATGGGTCATCTATTTAGGAAAAAAATGCTAAATTCTTACCTCACAATGTGCAGAATAATATATTCTAGATGAATTAAAGAGCTAAATGGGAAAAACAACAGCAAAAGCCTTGAACATACAAAAACAGAATACATTATATTTTATAACTTGGGATGGACTAAAAGTTTCAGAGCAATATAAGACACAACAAGGAAATTTCAAGAGGTCTGACTATATACAATTGAAATCTATGCACCAAGAAGCCTTGGAAATTAAGTTAAAATGCAAGCAACAAGCCCAGGAGTTTGAGATTGCTGTGAGCTAGGCTGACACCACAGCACTCTAGCCTGGGCAACAGAGTGAGGCTCTGTCTCAAAGAAAAGAAAAAAAAAAACGGCCCAAGCACCTAAAAGATCAGCTTTCAATTAACTGCTGTTTGATGCTGGCCTTTTTGTGGAAGAGGCAGAGACTTGTAAATATGCACTCCCACATGTAACGCATGTGTAGGGATCTGAAATCACCCCATAGTTACTCACAGGAAGGGAAGGGAGGGCTGAGGTGGTGGGACAGAAGGCAAGCAGAGGCTACTTTAAAAGGTTCATTGTACGTCAATTTCATGTAACTGAGGCATTTCCTGACATCTACATTTCATTTGCTTTCAATTTTGTTAGTTTAATATATCTCAGAAGTAACATGTGTTAGAAAAAAGTTAAATAATACATAAAGTTAAAATTGAATGTTTCCTTCTACCAACACTAATTCTCAGCTCACTCCTACTCCTGTGCATCAATGGTAACTTCTGTGCGTCAATCCTTATAGAACTCATTCTTTCATAAAGAATTCATTTGAGATTATTTTGAAAACAAAATGTATACACACAAATAAAAATAAGAGGAAAATACATAATTCCACAAGCATAAAATATAGGTGGTTTTATTCATACAGTAACTATATTCTACGCACTTATAAAAACATACTTGGCATCATAAGACACCTACTGCTGTGTGATCTTATTTTTTCACATCAAAATATACATTTTGTACCCCATTTAATGTAAATAAATATACACTCACACTCTGATTTTTGATGGCTGTGATTATATACAATACATAGTTAAATTACACCTTTAATATTTGAATATTCAGGGTATTTCCATTTTTAATAGTAAACAATGCTAACAGTAACATTTCCCTGTATATATTTTCATATTCTTTTCTAATTATTTTCCTTTTGATTTTGTGATTAAACATTTTTTAACAAGAAGTACTGCTGATATTTATGTAAAAAAATAGTATGGCAGAAAACGTCATAAACAAGTCAAAGGACAAATGATCAACAGAGAAATATATTTGACAAATAAAGAGTTAACATCTATAATGTACAAAAGTGCTTGAAAAATAAGAAAAAGATATTAAAACCTCAATGCAAAATAGTCAGAGTATGAATAGACAGTTTTGGAGAAAAGAAATACTAATGATCAATAAACATATGAAAATATGATTAATTTGACTATGAGCCAGATAAATGCAAATTCAAGTAAAAGTAAGATCCTAATTTCATCCAATATATTTGCTTAAAAGTGGGAAAACTGATGACACCCTAGTGCCAGCAATGATTTGGGGGAAAGGATGCTCGCATACTTTGCTCGTGGGAATGCGAATAACTGAACTGTCTACAGCAATCTGGCAGTATCCATAACAAGGTTAAAATGTGAGTACCTTTTGGCTCAACAATCTCACTTCTTGGAATCTACTCTATAAAAACAAATGCACCAGTCCTTGAGGATGTTTATTGCAACACTTTTTGGCAGGGCAAAGAACTAAATGAAGTGTGAAAGGCAATCTGCAGAAAAATGTGTACTGTATGCGTCCAGTTTTGTAAAACAGAAAGTGACTTTATGAAACATTATCTATGACTATATGTTTGCCTTTGGCCATATGAATATACTGAAATGTATGGTTAAGGTGACAACCTGGCTAAAAGTCAGCTGGGTTTTAGCTTTGAGAGATGATAGCTTAATACAAAGAAACCAAGGCTAGATGATGATGGTGCTGGTGGTGATGGTGATGATGATTTTACTAGGAGCATAGATTACTTTGTAATTAATATTTTTTAAAAAGATAAATGAGTTGGACCCAAGAGTGGGATGAATAACTTCTGCACATATATGCTAGCTATGGAGCAAGGACTTGATATCATCCCAGAATGGCACATGTGGACAGCAAAGTTTGTGTCTCTGCAAATAGGACCATCGACTGCCTATCCACATAAGTACAAGCTGCCACATCATCCCTGGCTAGAAGACTGTCCTACTTCCACTGCCCGCACTCTTTCCTTCTCTTCTCCCTCAAAAGAGTGTCCTGGGAGTTCCTCTCTGGGGTCCTCTCCCTGGTTATGGGCTCTGCAAAGGCTGCACAAAGCGCCTGCAGAGCCCTTGCCGGAGGCTGTGAGTAGAGTCAGGAAGGTGCAACCTCCCCTCTGTGCCTCCCTCTGCCCAGCCTGTCCTCTGTTTCCTGCCAGCCGTGACTGCCCTGCTGGGATGTGCTGTCATAGCGGGAGCTGGACCCAGCACCCGTGGAGTGAACTCAGATTCTGGGAAACCAGCACAGTACTCACTCAAAATCAGAAAGCCCGGAGAGGGCGGGAGGGCGAGGGAATACCCACATTCCTTCTGCCCCCACAGGAGTCTGGAGTCGCAAGAACCAGGAGAAGTTGGGGCATCAGGAATGTGCGGTCAGTTGAAGTGAGGACCTGAGGAGCTGGCCCGCCCTCCCGGGCTCCGGGGCTGGCGGGTGCTGGCTCAACACCTGTGTGAGGGGTGCCTGGCCGGTGCTCTCTGCACCACGGCATTCTCGGGCGCCGTTCCCTACTAAAAACAACTCCCAAGCCTGGGCACTAGCACTCATTGTGCAGATCCAAGGGGGCAACTCCTGTAGCCACTGGCTTGAAATAAGAGCCCTCAGAGTGAGGACGAGCAGCCCAGCTGCCCGGCCAGGGAGCGGAAAGCAAGTGGCCTCTGCGAGACCCCGCAGACACCCAAGCATAAAAACGGCCCTGTTCTCCATGTGTGAGCTGCGCGGCTCCTTGCGACTTTTCCCGCAGCGGGTGAGCTGGGAGCAGCCGCCCCCCTCCTTAAATGCTTCCAGGCAGGGCTCGGGTTTGAAGGCACAAGAGGGACTTTCACCCCAACGTGTCGCTGCCCGGCCTCTCAGGTCACACGCAAGGCGGGCCCTGGACCCGGACCGCAGGAGGCTGTGAGGGCCTTCACGTCCATTAGGATCTGGGACACTTCTCTGGGCCTCAGTTTTCCCAACCGAAAATGGAGCTAATAACTGCCCTGAGTGAGTCAGCACAGGTGAGGCTGCAGCACCAGGTGACCCAGACGCACCAACGGCCTCCCGCTGTCCTCCCTGCGGACTCCGCCGCCCAGCGAGCAGATGCCGTCGAGGGGGTTCGGGTCGAGGGGGTTCGGGTGGCCGTGCGGGCCCCACTGGGGTTCGGCGCGGACCAGGGGGTTCGGGTGGCCGGGCGGGCCACACTCGGGTTCGGCGCGGACGAGGGGGTTCGGGCGGCAGGGCGGGCCGCACTCGGGTTCGGCGCCGTCGAGGGGGTTCGGGCGGCCGGGCGGGCCGCGCGGGGGTTCCGCGGTGCGCGGTGGCGGGTCTCGCGGCGGGCCTCGCGCTGAGTCCGCGTCCATTGTTCCTCTTCTGCTAGGACCCAGCGAGCCGGAGCCGCGAGAGCCGCTGTCTGTGCCGTCACCGGGCAGACCCGCGGCCAGCCGGGACTGTCGGCCGCCGTTCCGCCCGGCGTGCGAGCTGCGGGCGGCCGGGGCGCCCTCGGGCGCCTGCACTGGAAGCAGGGCGGAGCAGTCCCCTCGCAGGGAGGCCTGCGTCTCGGCGGACAGACGGACGGACGGACGGACGGACGGACGCGGGCAGTGAGACGCGCGACGTGCCAAGAGGCGGCGAGTGCCACGGAGAAGCCGGCGGGAGGGACAGGGCTCCGGTGGGCGGGGCGGGCGATCTGCGAGCTGCGGGTGGGACCGCCACCGCGAGCCGTTTTCCCAGGCGACCACAGCCGGTGGCGGGCTCTGAATGGCGAGCCGGCTGTGCGAGGTGCGGGCGGGAGGGCCGAGTTGGGGCCTTGAGGAGACAGACAGCGTCTGCAGCCGTGACCTGGAGCCGCAGGGCACATCCCCGGGTCCCTGCAGTTGCTCCAGCCATGTATTTAAAGTATTTAAAATTAAATAAAATTAAAACTTCGTTTCCACCAGCTGCACGGCAGATCCGCAGTGGCCCCTGTGGGGACGGTGCGTGTCTAGAGCCTCGGTCCCTGCGGGAAGTCCCGCGGGACAGCGCCCTCCTCAAGCAGAGGCCCGCGTCCGCGAGCGGGAGGCGGGCTCTGTGGTTTGGGGCACAGGTTTGTGGTCGTGAGGTCAAGGCAGCAATCTTGGAAGAGGCAGCTTATACCTCCGGCAGGTGTGCAAAGCATCTGCCTTTCGCAAAACCCTTACAGTACAAAAGGACACAAACACATCCATCGTTTGGCAGAAATTTCAGTCGACCTGATTTAAAATCACCACTATCCTCTTCTTCCTCCTCAACATTATCCTCCTCCTCATCATCACTGTGTCATCAATATCTTCATACTTCTGCCAGCACGTCCCTTTGATTACTTTGATTTTCTTCCTGCAATAATGTGTAAGGCAATAGGATGAGTGTTGTTTGTAAGTATAAAATGGACAGGTTCTTTTAGGTTAAAAAATTATACAAATACCTGAAACTGTGTGGCCTCTATCTGCAGGCACTTCTCTCAATAAGTAATTGATGGAATTAATAGAAAATAAATTGGTAAAAAATAAATAATTGATGGAACAAATATTGCCTTTACAATAACCCAAGATACTTCATTAAGAACTAGAAAAAAGACTGAATCATGATGTTCCAAAGTAAAATATTAGTAAATGCAAAACATGGTATATCATGTATTGGTTGGATCCTGGATCAAAGGGAAAAAGTCAGCCGTAAAAGATAGTATTAGGACAAATGGGAAAATTTGAATATGGACCATATATTTAGGTAATATTAATAGTATTGTATCATGTTAATATTCCTGAGTGTGATAATTATATATTTTTTGTTAGGAGATAAAAGCTAAAGCATTCAAGGATTCAGTATCATGATGTCTGTAATTAACTTTTGGATTGTTCCTCATAAATGTGTGTGTATCACATACATATATAGTACAAATATGGAAAAATGTTAACAGTTGGCTAATTTAGGTGAAGGTTATATAGATATTTATTTGATTGTTTTTTGTAACTTCTCTGTAGGTTGAGTATTTTATAATAAAAGTTGGAGATAAACCAAAGGATTTTTAAAAAATGAGGTAATATGAGTAACTCTCCACTAAAGAATGACCATGTTTGAAAACCTTTCAAAAAAGCTAGTGGATAAATATTGTTTATTTTACATATTTGAATTTATTTGTTTACGATGAAATATTTTTTCATCCTTTTCAAAATATTGGTCTTAATTGGTTAAATTGATTATGTTTTGTGTTTGAATTTAATATTTAATTTCTTCAAATGCTTTTGCATAAATTTATTTGTTAAGGAAACCTTAACTTTTGGGATAAAACCTTAGCATGTCAGAATCAGACCCTTGGGGATCTCAAGTGCAAGTTCCTTAATGCTCCTTATAAGTTCAGCCATCCCCTTTTGGAGAAATTAGTACATTTCTGCAGATCAAGAGAGATCAAGAACAAATGCTGTGTGCACACTCACACAGAGGGGCATCCAGCTGCCGCACGCCTTGGCCTCAGTGGGGCCACTGTGGCCACAGAAGACAATGGAAAAGATCACGGTGCAAAAGAAAATTAAGAAAACTGTTCTTTCCCAATTGCATCAGTTAGGACTCTTTATTGTAAGTGACAGCAAACTTGACTAAGACGGGATTAAGCAAGACAGAGAATTAAATGACTCAACAACTAAGAGGTCCAGAAAAGGACAGGCAGATTCCATTGCTCGGTGCCACAAGGACTTGGTGTTTCCCCACCTCTCAGCTCTGCCTTCCCCCATGTAGGCTCTATCTTCAGGCATTTTCTAGTAAGAGCAAATGGCTGCCAATGCCCCAGCCATCATCTTCTCAGTGTGAACCCAGTGAGGAGGCGCAAAGGGCTCTTTCCCAGAAGTCCTAGGAGAGACCTCACTGGCTCTTACGGTGTCACATGCCCACCCCTGAGCCAATCCCTGTGCTACTGGATGCTGAGACATACTCTGACCTCTCCACAGCCTGGTGTGCGAGAACAGGGCTATGGTGGGTCCCCAGGTGTCTGCTAGAGAAGTGGGGTGCATGACACTGAGTCCCCACTCCACACCAGAAGTTATTTAGATGACTTAATGCAGCATATAACTTAGGGTAGAAAAGGAAGTGAGTTTCAGGGAGGAAGGGGAAGAAGAAACAGCTTACTCTTCTTTGTCTCCTGAAATTCTGTGAATCTGCAAAAGACCAAATCTTCCTCTCCCTGCAGTTGGAAGTTTCTTTTTGATTCTGAGCTTCATGGCACTTTGATTTGGAATAGGAGTGTGGTGTCTTTCAACCTGTAGAGGCCATTGGAAGAGAAATTCACTCGCACTTCTGTGTGGCTCCCCTCCCTGAGCCCTGCCCTCCTACATCCTCCACGAGCTCCTGGTGGATGCCTCTGTCTGGAACAACAGCTCTTTGGCACTGAAGAGTCTAAAGGTTTAGGAGCCCAATGCCGTCTGCCTCCCCCACTGTTGGCTGCATTACTGGGGGTCTCAGCAGTGTGCCAACTGCACTAGGGGTGTCTAAGGCTGGTTCCCTGGAAGCAGACCCTGAGACTTAAGATGGGAGTTCAAGGGATGCTGTAGGCACTGCTGCTGGGAAGCCCTGGGAAGGGAGAGGGAGTGAAACAGAGAAGAGAAGGAGACCAGTGCACAGGATGTTTCCACTGATGTTATCGCTGTGTACAGTCATGGATGAACCCCACTGGAGGCCTCTAGAGGAAAGTTAGAACACCTCAGACTTGTTCCACCCAAGGGTTAAGGAATCTGGGGTCTTGGCTCATTGGCTGAAGGTTATTCCTGGGGTCTTCAACCACCTGTCACTTGTGGCCAATCCCATGTGTGAGTTAAGCTGCCAGGGCCCTCTGATGGAGAGTTGCAGGTATTTCTATAAGAAGCCACCATCGTGCGTGGTTTTGGCATTGCCATGGGGGGACTCCAGGAAAAGATGTCTTCTTAGACACTTGTTGGAAGCATTATTCTAGGGATGCTCTTGCCTAATGATCCTAACATAAAGAAGTAGTTGTATCCAGGGAATCAGGGCAGACTTTCAGGTCCCCTGAGAGGTGAGAACATCTTTCACAGGCCCGGAGGTCACAAAAAGCCAAATGACAAACTGGAAACCATAGCAGGGACTGGACATGCAGTGACTGGCTGCTTCAGCCCACCTCGCTGACAGGGGCAGGAGGCAGCAACGCTGCCCCAGCTTTGCATTTTGAAGAGCTTCAGGTTGCACATCATGGGCAAATCTGAATGACAACCTGAGTGAAAACCTGAACATATTCACTTTCTTGCTGAACAGGGTTATAGAAGGAGACTTAAAGCAGTGAAATAAAAGGGCAGCTCAAGTGGAAAGAGGTGCTAAGGGTCATGCCCTCCTGCAATCTAAGCACTAAAGCCAATTTGGTAAAAGAGCCATTGGGCCCTCAACAGACAAGTAAAGAAGGACGTCTTGGTGCCTTTCTACCTAATGTTAAAGTGGTGGAGTGAAACCACCAGGGCTCTCTAGACAAACAGAACCGAGTCTCAGTCTTACCTCTGGGCCAGCCATGGTCTTGGGGCATCTTATTCAAACTCTTTGAGCTTCTATTTTCTTTCTTTCTTTCTTTCTTTCTTTCTTTCTTTCTTTCTTTCTTTCTTTCTTTCTTTCTTTCTTTCTTTCTTTCTTTCTTTCTTTCTTTTCTTTCTTTCTTTCTCTCTTTCTTTCTTTCTTTCTGTCTCTCTCTCTTGCTCTTTCCTTCCTTCCTTCCTTTCTTCCTTTCTTCCTTCCTTCCTTCCTTCCTTCCTTCCTTCCCTTCCCTCCCTCCCTCCCCCCCCCTCTCTCTTTCTTTCCCTTATAAAACCAAATGCATTTTATTCTATTAAATGCAATCAGGTTTATTCAAGGAATGGCCGTGAGTCTTTGTCATCCTTCTTCCCAACTCTTCTTTCTTCCCTCCACCAGATCTGGCATTTAAGGGCTCAGAGGGACAGGGAGAGAGGAGGATCACATCCTGGCTGCTGGGCTCTGAGTACTCCATGCGGCAGCACCCACAGTGCTCAAAGGGCTCCTGTGTCCTGCTGGTGTCCCAGTGACAGGCCTGCCCCTGTTGTTCTGCTTGCCCTCTACAAGCCACTTGCAGAACACCAGGCAGCTGCCTTCTCACCTGACCTGCTGAGCCATGGGAACGAACACACCTGGGGCTCGGCCTGGCAGCCAGGCTGGTGCACGGGAGCTGGACGGACCCTGACACAGGAGCTGGAAGAGCCAAACCTGGCAGCTTTGGGGTCTCACAAAAAAGGAAAGAGCCGCTTTTTCATGATATAGAAGACTGTAGCAAGAAACAGGGCCAGAGCAAGGAAGATGAGAAGCTTGTCCGTCAGCTTCCAGCGATTGTATTTTGTGATGAGCTTCTGGCCCAGCTGGATGGTCCCGGACATGGACTTAAATTCTTCATTTGTATCCAGGATTGTTTGTGAAGAATTGACTAGTGTCGTGGCCCGATTACAGAACGGGGGATGACATACACAGAACATATACATAAGATGCAGACAGACAGAATTGGCTGCAGTCCCGGAAGAAAAAGACACAGAGACAAGAGATGGTTTCAGACTGCAGCACTGGAAAAGTGCACGTCTATTTATTAAATACAGTTTAATTGGGCAACCGTCCCACAGCTATTTTCTCATGCCAGCTACTTTCCCAGCTACTTTTTGGTACGTGACTTCCCACGGCCAACAACACCTGCTTTTCTAGTCAAAGCAAAAAGCATGGCCTTCTCTTTGCTGTTTTGCACCGCTTTCAGATAACAAACTATCTTGGCTGGAGTGTGAGACCTTGAATCCTAGACCGTCTTGCAAGTGCCTAGCACCATGTGCTGGTTACCAGGCAACCTTGCCTTGCATGCAAAGCCATAGGTTCTTGGCCATTTGCCTGGAGAAACAGTTTCTTCAGCCGGTCAACAAGCTACATCCTGCTAATTGTGGGAACAAGCAATGGGCTCCCGTTCTGGTGACTTGGGGTCTCAGCCAATCTGACCCTGGGACAGCTTGCTTCAGCTTCCTTCAGTCTAGAGTCTGTATGGCCTCCTCGCTCTGCTGGACCTGCTGTGACGTCATCCTGCTGATCCCCATGAGGCTTTCTGTGATGGTGCTGGACGTCTGGGCCAAGCTTTCTTTGGTGGTTTTCCTTTGCCTTAAGAGCTCTCCTCCCCAGAGAAGTTCTGCTTTCTCTAGATTGCCGATTGCAATTTTGCAAGTGAGATTAGCTTTCCTGCATGAGGTCTGATTGCTGAGCATCTGCTTTTTGTGATTCTCCACTTCCTGGAGTAGAAGTTGCTTCTCTGACTCTTTGTCTTGCTCTTTAGCCAACTGCTCAAGCTCCTGTATTCTGTAACGTAACTGTTAAAATTTCTCTTTCACTTTAGTATTTAGTTCGGTAAGTGCACTTAAAGGTCCTGAACAATCATGGATATCCTGGATAAGCGCCTTCACCTCCAGGTCGAATTTGACAATTTCTCGGTTACAGATCCGGACGTGGACATCTTGGGGAGCCGCCATGTTGGGGACGCCGGCTACGGGCAGCGGCGCGGCCCAAACTAAAGCGCATTTTCGTCCCCGCCTGAGCTTCTATTTTCTGATCTGAAAAGCTGACTGTGAAATCTCGCAGATTTGTCTTGAAGGTTAAATGGCATGGCCCCATCACAGAACTCAGCAGCCGCGAGGCATCTGTGGGTCTGTCCTGCTAAGGTTCGCGCTCCCTTGCCCGGGCTATGGCTGTGTAAATAGCCCTGCTGCTTCTGTAAGGCGCCAGGGGAAAGAGAGAACAAAGCGAGAAACAGTAGACACTCACAGGAGGGAAACTAAGATCGCCAGGGCGATAGTGGCTTTGGCAAGCTATTAATGTAAGTGATTAATGGTCGCGGAGTGTGTCCGTTTTCTTGGCCTGTATCCACTTTCATATTCTCTCTAGAGGGATGTCAAGTGGACAGGGTGGAGAAGGAATAAAAAGAGCAAGAAAAAGCTATTACAGGTAAGCTCTTTCCCACCCACCCAGAAGAACTTTGGGAATTGTCAGGCCTGAACCAGCCAGGCAGCTCAGCAGGTCTCTCATGTGAATATTTGCGGCTAAAGCCACAGAAATCTTGACTTTGTGCTCAAAATAGAGCACAGATTCAAAGGACTTCCTGATAAGAGACACAGATGAAATAGCAAATTGTGTTGTTCACAAATGAAGATGGAGGATGGAAAGGTCTATTTTTGGGATCCCTGCGCTCTCCCCTCTCCAGGCTGAAGTCAGCACTTGCAGCGCCGGCACATTCATATGGTGATGACTAACCACGTGGTGTGCTTGTCCCTCATTGTGGGGCTTAGTGGCTGAAGGGCTTTATTGTTGCTGCCATGCAAAGCCTTCAGTCATAAGGACTCTGCAGACTCTGGTACCACCTATTTCAGGAGGCTTGACACACAATGGAGTTGTGACAGTGTAATGCCACACCCAGAAATTGGAATCTGGAGGCAAAAGCAAGGGGCTAGTATTAGTCAGTGTTCTAGAAAATGAGCTCTTGCTGATTTGACTTAAATGCTTTACCTCCACAACAAAACAGACAAAGCTGCTTTTTAACCAAATTGCCATATGGGTCTGCGCCTGTGAGGGTGGGGCAGAGCAGATGGTCTTCCAGCCTCAGAACCCTTCCAGAGACAGGGCAGCCCAGCACTGCCCGGCAGGGTGAGCCTTCCACCCCTTCCTGTCAGAGACAGCCAGGCTCACACTCAGTGCAAGCTCACAGCACACTTCTAAAACTTTCCATTCTGAAATCATTTCGGACGTACAGAAAAGTTGCAAGAACAGGACAAAAAAGCCCCTAAACTCTTCACCTAGATTCCCCAGATGTCAGCATTCTACCGCATTTGTCTTGTCATTCACCATAGATACACATAATTTTTCTCTTGCACCATTTGACAGAGTTGCTGCCAAAATCCCCTCTGCTCCTAAACAAACAGTTTCATGTATAATGCCTAAAAAGCAAAGACATTCTTTCCCATAATGCAAAGATCAAAATCAGAAAATTAACATTGATATACTATTATCTCAGCTCCAGGCCTTATGCAGATCTCACCAGTTGCCCCAGTTATGTCCTTTGGAGCAAAAGGAAAACAGTCCTTCTCCAGGAGCCCACGTTGCATTTAGTTTCATGTCTCTTTGGTCTCCTTTAATCTGGAGCAGGTCCTCAGTTTTCCTGAGTTTGGTATTTTTGAGGTGCACAAGCCAGTTACTTTGTAAAATGTCTATCAGTTTGGGTCCAAAGAAGAAATTCATAAGAAAATTACCTGTTGGCAACAATCATAGTAATACTGATTCAGACTGTTGCCAGCTGGTGCGAGAACTAGCAGGTGAGGAGGAATAGGATATTTGCACGATCGCAATGCACTTCCCCACAGACTACTTACTGATTATGAAGGGAACGGCAGTCGCCTTGCATGGGGAAGCCTCGCAGACCTCACCTTAGCGGGGACTCAAAGTTGACATCAGCAACATCGGACTCTGCGTCCCTCCTGCTGTGGCGCACTCTCACTGCTCCTGCCTTCCCACCAAAAATGCGTGCCCTGAACCTATTCGTGAAGAAACGTTAAACTGCACACACCAGCATGCTAACACAACACGAGAAAAGTTGGAGTGTGGACTCGTTCTAGGCAAGAGGCCTTGGCGGCAGCAGCCCTGTCTGTGCAGCCAGCGCGGCAGAGCCCTGGCCGAGGTGCAGAGCCTGCGTTTGGCGTCGCAGGGTCGCCCTGCCGAACGAAGGCCCCTCCTCTAAGCATAAGAAGAACTTGCTAGCCCGCCCTAGTTCCCCACAATTCTCAGGTTAGCTTCTTGTTTTGGATCCTCCATTTCCTGCGGAGGCCTGAGGATCATTTAACGCTTCCAGCTCAGAGTCGTAGCGGTGTCCGGGCAGGGCCGCCTTCCCGGCTGGGCGCCCGCCTGGCCCGCGTCCTGGGCTCCGCGCGGCCGTGCCTCGCCGTCCTGCGCGGGGCTGAGCATGCGGTGCGGGCTCGGAAGTGCGCCCGGCGGGTGAGCCCACCTCTCCTCCGTTTTCTCACCTGGTCACCAGCGGCAGTGGCACCCGTGCAGCTCTGGGCTGTTGCTCGGGGCACCTTCTGAGAGGAGTTTGGGTTTTGATGCCTTTCCCCTGTGCTCTCAGGGAAGTCATGTTAGCACTTGGCTTTAAGTGCTCGCCCCAAGCTGCTGTAATTCTATTTAATGACTCTCCTTTCTCCCCCACACGAGAGTCTGATCCCTTGACTAGCCCCCTGTGGTGTCCGGAGCCATCCCGGGCAGTGCAGAGGGGCTGTGGTGCCAAGCTGGGCTGTCCTCACGGTTCTAAGTGACGACCTGCAGGGAACAGCACAGCCCAGGCCAGACCCAGGGCATGGCGGGGAGCTCATGTCATGGAGCGGCCAGCTAGACTCAGGAGTGGGTGAGCAAAAACCCGCTTCTCCAATACGCTGGGGGAGGAAGGCGGGCCAGGCTGGAGGGAGCAGTCAGGAGCACAGAGAAGTTGCATTTGGACTTGTCGTTGTCAGGTACCGTGGAAGACCCCTCAGGAGATGCGTGGGAAGCAGCTAGATGTTCGCATCTGGAGCTCAGAAGAGAGGCTGCACTGGGCTTGGAGGCTCCGGTCATCCCCTCACTTGTGGGAGCTAAAGTCCTGGATGAGGTCACCACTGGGGAATGTATAAAATGAGAAGAGCCTGAGGCAAAGATGAGGGCTTGGAGAAAGCTGACACTTAGGGGCCTACAACAACTGATTTTCTTTCTGTGTCAGTTTTCACAGGGCTCCCCCAACCCTAACAGGAAACCACTTTTTCAGAGAGGTAAGTTCAATATGGTAGCACGATAAGGAGACATGTCTGGAGTCAGAGCTCATAATGTTCTCTTCCAGGCCACAGTTACTGCAGGCAAGAGCCCACATTTTTATTTTTTTTATAACCTTTTATTTAAAATTTTTTTTGTTTCAAAATATTACAGGGGTACAAACAGTGAGGTTACATGTATCGCCTTTGCACTGCCCGAGTCAGAGCTACAAGCGTGTCCATCCCCAGATGGTGCACCGCACCGGTTAGGGGTGTATGCACCCATCCCCTCCTCCCCTCCCTCCTGCCGGTGAGTGTTACTACTGTATGTGCACTTAAGTGTCGATCAGTTAGTACCAATTTGATGGTGAGCACATGTGGTGCTTGTTTTTCCATTCTTGTGGTACTTCACTTAGTAGAATGGGCTCCAGCTCTATCCAGGATAATATAAGAGGTGCTAGATCACCATTGTTTTTTGTGGCTGACTAGTACTCCATGGTATACATATACTACACTTTATTAATCCACTCATGTATTGATGGGCACATGGGTTGTTTCCACATCTTTGCGATTGCGAATGGTGCTGATGTAAGAGAGCTCACATTTTAATTTTGTAAGATCCTGCCTGCGCCGTCTGAGCCACCTTTCACCTGTGGGCCATTGGACAGTATGAGGGACAGGCATTATTTCACCTGTGGTGTTTTGGAAAGAGGAATAGGGCTGTCCGAATAGTTCTCCTGCTTACTCTTCATTTCCATACCAAAATAGCTTCCCCCACACCACAACGATAAAGAAATACACAGAAGTGAAGGGGCTAACGGCATGCTTCCTGGCACAGGTTTTAGGGGCAGCATGCTATTCTGACAGTTTTGCCTGGTGGCTATATTTTCCATCCCAGCATTATTTCTTGACAGGTTATACATTACTTTTCCTTTAGTATTCCACATTAGGTAATTGGCCATTTTAGTATGATCCTGTAGGAACATAAACATTTAGAGAATTTCTTGCAATGACAAGAAGAGATAATATTTTGAAGCCAGAAAGCCAGTTATGTTTAGGAAAATCACCATGGGATTTAAGATGATGCATTGATGTAATGCAATGGTGGTTTATAAAAATTCTTTTGGACTAACCTCGGCTGTATAAGAACGACCACATTCCATGCTTGTGAATAGGAGGCACAGCCCAGTGGAATCATTTTTTGAGAGTTCCATTACTAACTTTTCACTTTCTACCTCTCAAGGGAGGAGGGAATTTGAGAGGGAGGGAGGACTTCACAGTGAAATTTTCTGTGGCAGCCTGTTGGGGGCTATAAGTAGTAAAGGGAAAAATCCAGAAATAGTTTACGAAATTAGTCATCTGTCTCCAAACCGTGTTCAGTTACAGTTTTGGGTTCCACTTTGTGGAACTTAAAAAAATGGAAATCTGGAAAGATTAATAATCATTTGTGTAAGGGTCAAAAAGTTCCAATTTTGTGCTCAGAAAGAGGAAAAAAGTTCCCATTTGCTGAAATATTGTCAAAATCATTCCCATGTTGGAAAATTATATTCTGGGAGCTGGGAAACAACTTGATGTTCTCTACTTTTCCTAGTTTTGCAATACTAAATGCCGATAATTAGGTTGTATTAGATGTCTAATGTTACTTATTATAAAACACATGAATATGCCATCTATCAAAATCATTTTCCAGTGCACACATACACCAACATTAGGAAGCTAGCCATTAATAAAGGAGAATTAAAATAGGGGAAAAAAGCATTTCTCTTCCTGTTAGTACACCAACGTACTATCTGGATAATTTTAAGGTAGTTATTTTTCTCTTTGATGTTCTATTTAAATGTGTATCTTAAAGAATAAGGAGTCTAGGTCAGTGGAATGGAAAACTCGATACAGAGCTTATGTTTAAAAGAAAACGTCTTCAGAGCCATGGTGAAGTGGCACCGTTGGCCTGGTGAGGGAGAAGCTGGGGCCGTGCCTAGCAAGAGGCTGTGCCAGGCTTTCCCGCGGAGCTCCGGCTCCTGTGCTCCTCAGGCAGTGAAAGCTGGCTCTGCGTTGATGAGAGGCTTTGCGTCATCCGAGGAAAGTGTCCAGAGAGGGTCCTGTACTTAGATTGAAGACACTTCTGGGAATCTAGAGGGTAGGGACTCAGCAATGCACTGCACTGAGCTGTCCCACAACACCTGCCTCAGTTGGGTGCTTTTGGTGGCAAGTCACAGAATACTCAAAAGTACTTTAAACCGGTTGAAGATGCTAGAACTTGCATTTTGCCTCTGAGTCACCAGAGCATGCAGTTGAAATGCAAATGCTGACCCAGCAGGTCTGGCTGGAACTCCAGGTCCTGGATTCTACCCAGCTGTAGGCGGTGTTGATACAGCCGGCCTGCTAGCTACACCTGAGTAACAAGGGTTCAAGAATCTGGGTCCTGACTGCCTTTTGCACCAAGATGTCTGGAGATTGGACAGCTCCCAGGTTGGTGCAGGCATCTTGAGATATCTTCAAGGACCAAACTCACTCCATCCTTCCTCCTGCCATCCTCTGGGCAGGGCTTCAACCTCTTTGCAATGGCAAGTACCACATCCTCACACAAATACTTCTTTAGGGAGTATTTGAGAGTCAGATTTTTCCCTTCTGCCCCAGCTGACAATCCTGTGGCGGGATTGTTTTAGATCCATGCCTGGCTTTGCAGGAAGCAAGAAAAGCAGTTGTCTGGCATTTCCAGCCCTGTGCAGAGGGTGTGGGGAAGGACTGTAGCTGAGTGGGCACAAGCAGGGACTCTCACCTCCCTGCAATCTCCGCAACAGCAACAAGAGGGACGTTGCCTCCAAACTGCACAGACGGAAGAACAGTCTTTACTGCATTAAATGCAATAAAGGAAAATCAAGGCAAGTAAAGCATGTTTGAGGTTTTTGAGGAAAGTCCTACTTTTGCCTTGGCAACTGTATTGTATTCGAGGTTACCCAGTGAGCGTACATTCTTGGTGGTGATCGTCAGCGTGTTACTCCATCTCTGGAGATGCACCACTCTCACCTGTACCAGGCCATGATAATATCCTGCCCTCTGAATTAGATTACATTAAGTAGATTTTATGTGAAACCATTTAGCTACAATTTTATATGTGAGTCAAGTTCAGTGCATGGCACATAGTAAGCACTCAACAAAAATAAAGCTAAATAATACTATGACAGTGTTATCTGTGTGTGTGTGTGTATGGGCAGTATAAGATGCATTATGTATTACACTTCCACTTTCAGTTTATCTATGCAGATTGAAATAAATCCATAACCGTGTTACCTGGGACATCTCAATCAGTCCATGTAGTTTCAGATGAGAAGCCTTAGTTCACTCCTCGGCAGCTATCTGAGTTGCTGGCAGGCTCCAAGAGAAAATCTGCCACTCTTAAAGTACTGGCCTTCCAAATCCAAACTGAAAAAGTGACAGTAAATATTTCAACCACCTACAATAATAATGAATTTTTACTAGTTGCAGTAATGGAAATCTCATTGTCTAGAAATCTTTGTATTCATTAGTTAATTTAACCAGCTTCTGATACTTTTATGTATGTTTGACCTAACATGATTTGGTTTAAACTAAACTGAATGTTTATAGTTCATTTAATTAAATCATTTACTAAAAATCACTAATTTAAAAAATACTGAAATCATTTGTTAGTTATGGTATGAAAATATATTATACCAACTTAGGATAGTTGATCAAGCATTTGAAACCACCATCCATGACTTAAATACCTATTTGGATTTTTTTTTTTTTTGACATACAACTCAAGGATGAAACATTTTAGCCAATGAGTGTATTTTTAGTTAGCATGCAACTAAATTTTGTTTCTTGTAGATATAATATTTGATCTTATTTATTCTAATGCTAGACTTGTGTAATTACACTTGTCAGGAGAAAACAAATACTGGAATGACTATGAAATTATTTTTTAAAGAAAATAATTACACAATGATATTTACGTACTTAAAAGCACACTACCTTTTAAAGTCTTACTGTGGAAGGCAATAAACTTATTCAAATGAGGCTGAAATTGCTCAAAATAGTCTTAGTTTCTTTGGAAATGGGCTTCAAAGTGAATTCATAAGCTATATTAAATTTATATCATTTTGTGACTAATCTCTAGAACTGTAATAACAAAACCAAAATGATTTAATTTAGTTTACAAATACTCTACAAAGTAAAATTATATTTGCTCTAACTTGTGAAGTTTTCTAAAAATGAAATAACTCAGCATGTTATTATTTTTATAATAAATGAAATAAAATAGAAGTGGGAATAAAAGTCCTCAAATATTATCACATATGACAAAAATTTGCTAAGAATGAAATAATTTAAGATTGTAATGAAGGCACTTCTGGTAAATGTAAAGATGGTGTTGCAAAAATATTGAATGCTCTGAGAGAGAAATTTGTTCTGAAGTATGAATATTAAAAAATCAAGCCAGCTCTTTGGCTAATAGGGGGGCAAAATGTTACAACTCCTCTGGCGGGGCATTTGGTTATTTCCAGAAAAGTCACTTGGATATTTATCTTTTAATTTAGCAACCTTACTTCTTGAAATTTTTCTTTGAGATACCACGCTGCAATTGCAAATCAATTCATGCACAAACTTATTCTTTATGCCATGATTTGAAATAGCTAATGGGAGAAGCCTAGCCACAGGAAACAAACACAAGGCAAGCTGGGAATACTTTGCTATGCCAGAAAGCAAGAAAAGTGCTAAAACAAAACAAAAATCTGAGAGGAACATGTGAAAATGACACAGGTGCTCTCTGGAAGGGGCTCCCACTAACCATAGTTTGGACAATTTGAATATTAATTTAAAAAAGAAACTTTATGTCCTTAGTCATACCTAAAAGGGGGAAGGAAGGAAGCTCTTCTTTATAGAGCAACACTTTTTAATACATATAAGAGGAATGAAGGAGTTCAACAATTAATTTTGCTATCACCAAGGTAATGACTGATTTAGGCAAGAATCAGTGTGAATCCTAGAATCATTGGGTGTAGAGTTGGACACATGATTTCAAAGCATCATTCCACAAATTATTTCTTAAGTGCAAAGAGGAAAAGGACCCACCTTGAAGAAGAGATCAAAGTCAGAACCACCCACTAACAGGATAAAGGGTCAATAACTAGAATCTACAAAGAACTCAAGCAAGTCAGCAAGAAAAAATCAACCCCATTAAAAATTGGGCAGAAGTCATAAACAGAAGCTTTTCAAAAGATGTAGAGGGAAGCAGACTATAGTGCCAAGTAGTTTTCTTGAGAGAAACAACGGGGCAGATCCAGACAGTCGAGTGTTCTACCAGACAACTGGCCTAGACTCTTCAAACATGCCAAGGTCATGACAAGCAAATCAGTCAAGGGACTAAAGAGGTATGATAGCCAAATGCAATGCAAGATCTTTGATTTATAAAACAAAACACAGCGGTGAAGATCACTTTGGTGACAATTGGAGAAATTTTAATATAAAATTATATTAAATATTAAATTTCTAGATATAATGGAATAATGATATTGTGGGTGGTAAGAGGATGTCTGTGTTCTTGAGAGAAGTATGCTGAAGTAGAGGTGAGACCTGCAGCTTACTTCTAGACAATTCAGCAGTAAGAGTGTGAGTGTGAGGGTGTGTGTGTGTGTGTTTAGAGAGAGAGACAAAGAGAAAGAAAGCAGATATGGCAAAGTATTAACAATTGGTGAATTTGGATGGAGAGTTTATGGATTCATTGTATTTAATACTATTATTTCAATTTTTTTCTGTGAATTTTAAATGTTTTGAAAGAAATTGGAGAAATTCCAGTTGATGATTGTATAGCTACACTTGACATATTAATCTATGGAATGTGATTAGGTATGTATAAGTTACATTATTTTTATCATTTAAAGTAGACCATAATATCCATGGCAGGAATCAAGAGTAGATGGTAAAATTGGATTGACATATGTAGAAGATTGAAACAGGATCCACATCTCTCACCACTCACAAAAATTAATTCAAGATGGATAACAGACTTAAACCTAAGACATGAAACTATAAGAATTCTAGAAGAAAATGTTTCTAGAAGAAAATAAGAATTCTAGAAGAAACTATAAAAATTCTAGAAAAACTCTTCTAGATATTGGCCTAGGGAAAGAACTTATGAAGAAGACCTCAAAAGCAATCACAGTGTTGCGGCAGTGTGTACAGCTAGTGTTACAGCCCTTGTTACAGCTCTTATTCATTCGACCCAGGAAAGAACCGAGCGGCACACGAAGAGTCGGAGAACAGCCTTTACTCTTCTACAGCAGGTTCGGCACGCCTAGTGTTACAGCTCTCCTCACATCTCTCAATGTTCTCCCCCTTCCTGCCCTTCTGCCCCTGCTTTTATACCCTTGGTAAGGCTCAGGAAGTATCCAATCAGCAACAAGCTTTAACATCCTATCAACAACAAGCTTTAACATCCAATCGAAAACAGTGGGAATCAAAAATTACCCAATCAGGATCACGCAAGCAGCGTGGCCGGAAACAGGCTGCAGCATGAGGGCCTGGGGCATTCCGGCAGGCGGGGGTCCCGGTGGCAGGCGGGGGTCCCAGGCAGCTGGGCAGCAGGGGGGTGTCCGGGGCGGTTGGGTGCTGCGGGGCACGGCCCCAGCAGCGTCCAACTGGCCACGCACAGCACTGGCCCCCGGAGATGCGGAACTACGGGAAGGCGGCAATTGGCCGCAACCCGGCGCCCGACATTTTCCGCATCAACAGCAACAACAAAAATTAATAAATAGGACTTGATTAAAAAGCTTCTGTACAGACAAGGAAACAAGCAGCAGAAAAAACAGACAACCCACAGAATGAGAGAAAATATTCACAAGCAATACATCCGATAAAGGGCTAATAACTAGAATCTACAAAGAACTCAAGAAAATCAACAAGAAAAAGTCAAACAACCCCATTAAAAAGCGGGCAAAAGACATGAACAGAGGCTTTCCAAAAGAAGATAGACAAATGGCCAATACATATATGAAAAAATGCTCAATGTAATTAATCATCAGAGAAATGCAAATCAAAGCCACAGTGAGATATCACCTAATCCCATTGAGAATGGCTTTTATCAAAAAGTCTCAAAACAATAGATGCTGGTGTGGATGCGGAGAGAAAGGAACACTTAAACACTGTTGGTGGGACTGCAAACTAGTGCAACCTCTATGTAAAATACTATGGAGATTCCTCAAAGAACCAAAAGTAGACTATGTGATCCAGCAATCCCATTACTGGGTATGTACCCAAAGGAAAAAAAAAGTCATTTTATCAAAAAGACACTTGCACTGGAATGTTTATTGCAGCACAATTCACAGTCTCAAAGATGTGAATTCAACCCAAGCGCCCATCAATTCATGAGCGGATTAATAAAATGTGGTATATGTACAGCATGGAGCATTACTTGGCCATAAAAATGAATTAATACCTTTTGCAACAACCTGGATGGAACTGGGGACCATTCTCCTAAGTGAAGTATTGCAAGAATGGAAAAACAAACACCACATGTGGTGGATCGGTTTGGAACTAACCGATCAGCACTCATGTGCACAGATGGAAGTAAAACTCAATGGAAATCATGCAGGTGGGAGGAGGGAGGAGGAGATGGGTAAAATCATACCTAATGGGTACAATGTACACTATCTGGTTGATGGGCACACTTATAACCTTGACTCAAGCAGTAATGAAAGCAATCCATGTAACCAAAACATTTGTACCCCCATAATGTTCTGAAATTTTAAAAAAAGAGTAGATGGTAATAAGACATACATATGTTAGAACTAGATGGCAAGTTTCTAACCAGGCACTAGATTCCTAACACAGGGCTTGAGAGAAGAACTTCTAGCTTTTCTGTTATGAATTAATGGGGCCTGTATTTTCACCATCCACTTGGACAAATACTAAGACTGAAAGATTTCTAACTATAAGCGCCTTCCCTGTGCAGATGCCAGAGGTGGAGCCTGCAGTTGAAGAGAAGACAGCATCTTTCTGGGAGCTAACTCCGGCCATAGCCACATTGACTGAAATGTCCCAACCTAAGTGGAGCACACATCTGGCTATGTAACCCAAACCTTTATCTTTTATTTACTTTTAATGGTCCATTTGTATACGGGGGGAGAAAAAAGGGAGGGGTCTGAAAATTGGCTTCATAAAACAATTAAGCTCTTAAATTCTGATACTGATGGGATCATTTGGAGTAGAGAATAAGAATTTTCACAGATGGTGTTTCCATCACAACCGAGGGCTGAAATTCCTGGGCAATTCCAAGTCAGGCCCTGGACACTGTGAGATTGCCAGTGGAGAATGCTACTCTCATCAGCACTTTCATCAACACGTAATTATTTAGGCTAATAAACCAGTAAGTATATTCTGATGACAAATTTCCCAAAGAGAGATCAAGGGATTTATGAAGGTGAAAAACACACTCAAGCTCCTCAGCCTACAAAGTCATACCTAGTCAATGTGTTGAGAATGTCAGTAAAATGCACTCCTGAGCATGCTGTATGCTATTCCCACCCAAACTGCATTTCAGAGCTCACCTTTGCTCTTCCAGGTTATCATGTTAACTAGTCAGGGTGCAGGTGGGCCACAGCATGTTCACACCTCTTCCCTGTTTGCTGGGACCTGACCTCTCGGCCAATCTTTCCGAGCTCTCCTCCTTGCTCCTAACTGCTCTGCCTGCCAACAGCCGATTAGTTGCCGTTTCCAGAGGTGGCCATCCTCTCTGCTTCCTTCTCATGCTCCTCCTTCCCCCCAAGACCTAACTGCCAGCTCTTCTGAAGACTCAAAGCCCCTTCGTACAGTGAGAGTACCCCAACATCAGGGAGAAATGCCATCTGACCCCCTAATAAATCCAGAACAGAAAAACCACAAAAAGCATATCACAAGAGCTTCTTCCACCATCATATGACGTTCTGGCACACTCTTAAAGATTGGCACAGTCCCAGCACAGCTCAATAGTGTCACTCCTGCTAAGTCACCTCTCAGTTATGTATTGCTGTGCAAAAAACCATGCTGAAACTTAGTGGCTTTGGCATGAACAACCATTGATTTGTTCACGATGCTGCAATTTAGGCAGGTGGTTAGGGACAGCTTGTCTCTTCTCTGTGTCACATTAGTGACTAATTAGTGGCTGGATGATCCACTTCCACATGGCCTTCCACGCTTCCACATGGCCTTCCACACTTCCACATGGCCTTCCACGAGGCTGGCCTGCGGGTCCTCTGTGTGTCTGGGGGATGAGCATGACAGTCTCTGGACTTCCTTAGAGGCTAGAAGTAGAAGCCTCAGGCTTTCTTGAGCTTTAGGCCTGGTTAAGGTGAGTCACAGGGGACCATATTCAAGGGGAGGAATGACAGGAATGTGAACACCAGCAGGTGTGATTTCTCGGGGGCCACCAAGGCATCAAACTACTATATCTTTCAAATCATCAAGAAAAGCTTAAATTCAGATTAACAGGCTATTTAAGAAATGTGTATTGTAATTGGAAAGTTTTGCATTCAGAATGCTTATATTTTTAAAATGAAATTTACTATTTCAGGGGTGGCATTCTCAGGTCTTGCATGGAGAACAGAAATGACTCATTCGTATTGCTCTAGATGAGACGCTGCTGTCCGCACCCAGCCTGCAGGTGGAGGTTAGAGGTGTGGCTCTGGTCTGACCAGGAAACCAGCACAAGTTGGGGTCCTGCTCGGTCCACCCAGGCTCAGCGCAGGGTCAGAGAAGGGCAGTGAGCCCAGCGCAGGCAGGAAGGAGGCCCGGTGGCATGTGACAGGGACGTGACAGTGCTGGGAAGCCATGAAGACCGACCTGCAAGGGAGAAGAAGCGGGGAAGGAGATCAAGCTGGCAGCTGAGGAGAAGCCACACACCTTGCCCCTGGAGCCTTCCATGGAGGGAAACAAAGCGACGGGTCTTCTTTCCCAGTCATGGCAGCCACAGCCCTTCCTCTGTGTGAAGGGAAGCGCCAAGGCTCAGGTAAGAGGGCTGATGAGAGTTCTCGTGTGCAGGATGTGGAGACCCTGAGTCTGAGGCAGCGCAGGGACAGGACTCGGGCCTCACTATTCATTCTTGAATGTGTATCTCCACAGAACTGCACTATAAGAAATTCTAAAGTTCTTCTTTAACCTGAAGGGAAATGACACAGCTAGAATCCTGAAATTATTTCCTCTGGAAAGTAGAGCAGGAGGGAATACTTCAGGAGGAAGAGGGAATGACTTATTTTATGAGGTCAATATAACCTTGATAAAAATGAAGCAAAGAGCATTGCAAGGAAAAAAAATTATAGATCTCAGTATCCCTCAGGAAGATAGACATAAAAATCCTTGAAAAAATATTAGCAAATCAGACACAGACACTTATAAAAGGGTGATATATCCTGATAAACAGAGATTATCCCAGGAATTCATGAGTGGTAGTCAATGAATTCAACATTCAAAAATAAATAAATAAAGACATGTAATTTACTACATTAACAGGAAAAAAGTAAAAAAATTATAATCATCTCAGTAGATGCAGAAAAAATATTTGACAAAATTCAACATGATTCATGATAAAACAAAAACCTTTCAGTGGACTAGGAATGCCATTACTTTTGTGTAAAAGCTCAAGGGTCCACAACTCTAAGGAGAGATTTCAGATCCTCAAAGCATGCTCAGCTAGTGGCTGTTGAATTAATGAGGATGATTGAAATTAGAAAATTAAACCTTTGAAGAAAATATAGTGGTATGGTTTAACTCAGAGAAGAGGTTGAGGAGTAACTTTATACCACTTCTCAAGGATAGTAAGAAGTTAGCAGAGGAGATGAGAACTAAGAGCACCTTGCAAGGACAATCTGGAACGGCACATGAGGCTTGGATCTATGCTCCCGGAGCGGCAGGAGGTCAGGATCCCATGGAGTGCGTATTTGAGACTCACACCCAGGTCCCTACTGTGAAGACTCAAATTTTGAGGCGAGGCAGCTGCTCCTGTTTTCTTGGAATTATCTGCTCGGTCTGAGAAACACTGGATTAAGATGTACCAAGAGATGCTCATGGCAATAAAGTCACTGTCAAAGTCTTTAAAAAATAGGGTAGGTGTGCATAGTTATTTATCATTAAGTAGAATATTTGTTTTTAGTTTTGATAAATACTCTTTATTAGGGACATTTCCATGTATTCCTACTGTACTGTAATGCTCCTTTCTTTAGAAAAATCAGGATGTTGAATTTTGCATAGTGCCTCTTGGTTTCTATAGATATAATAATATTTTTTCTAATTTTCTAATAAATTAACACAATAAATTATATTGCAGAAATGTCTGAGGTAAAGCCATCAACCTTGTTGGTTTATTCTATTTTTAATAAACATCCTGGATTTGAGAATATATATCTAAGATTTTTGCACCACCAGCCATAAAGTGCGATCATTTGATGATTAAGTTTCCGCGCTATCTTCTCCAGGCTCTGTAATCAGATTATGAAGGCTACAATTAAAAAGAAAAATCCCCAACTTTTTCTATGCATGGCCATAAGAAAAAGCCACAAGTGATAGCCTGTTCTTTAAAGTTTTCCTGGAACGCGTCATTCAAGCTGTCCAGAAGCAGGTGCGTGGCTGCCTCTTCACGCCGCCTGCGCTGCTAGTCTGGTCGGGCTCCGGCTCCGGTTCCGGTTCCGGTTCCGGTTCCGGTTCACAGCCGTGGCGCCTGCGAGAGGAGCGGCGGCTGGGCCGGTCGCCGTGACCTCCCTAACGCCAAAGAGTCCTGCGGTAATACTTCCGCCCGTGGACTTAGAAGATTTTATCTACCAAACCAATTGTTTTCACCAAGGAAAAACAAATAAATTCTTCCATTTTCTTAATTGTATCTGAGCACACAAACAGCAGCAGCAAGAGAAACGGCAACCCGCAGCAGTAAAGCAAGAGAGACATAGCGCCAAACCGGCCGGCCCAGGCGTGTGAAGGGAAGCAGGAGTTCCAGGGAGCCTCTGCCGGCGTGTTATTTCTAAATGTTTTGCTTCTATTAAGCTTTAGGAAGGATTGAAAATAACTTACAGGCTGCTGAAATTGCTAGCATAGCACTTTAAAGGCTCAAAAGACTCCGTTTTGGAGAAATTTTATAATTCTATTCCTACAAAAAGAGGCTCAGTGTGAAATAGCTGATGGGCGTCTTGGGGGAGCTCCCTCCTTCCGACAGGGCGGACGGTGTCAGGGTCCCGAGCGCTGCGGCAGCCGCGGGCGCCGCAGGCTGCTGTGTACCACGCAGAGCGGAGCGAAGGGTGCCTGGCGGTGTCTCTTCCTCTAGGAGGATCCCCTGGCACTTCCTAGTCACACGGTATCTCGCTGCATTTCCATGGTTCTCTGAGACTGCTCACCACTAATTTACACAGGGCTGAATGTCTTTAGCGATGGAATCGAGTATTACCACCTCTGATTATTTCTCAAGTAAGCTGCAGATATGACAGTGACCAATATGGGGGTAAATTTTTATGTTTGGAGATTTACAAATGTTTAAATTTAAATTTTGGAAGAATTTCAGAGAAAAAGTGCACCTTATTCTTTCCCCTTCTCGAGTTTGCTAAACCTTTCCCTAAATGTCAGCAATCTACCTGATTACTTACTGGAAAACTTAACTGCATTGGAAATACATGTTTACATTAACATAAAATAACTGTGGTTTTGGAGAAAAAGGGTAACCTCGAGGGTGATGGTGATCTGATTGTGAATAGTGCATCGGAAAGCAACACGCCAATTACCCAATTGCCAGACATTGCCAAGGAGGCTATCCCTGAAGAGTCTTACATCAGAAAGGGAATATTTTTCGCAGAAACATTCTCGAACGTGACTTCTCCCAGTAAGCACTGGGAGCGCCAGCCACCCAGTGGTGGGCACTTTTTGGTGGATGGACACAGCCATAGCAAACCTGTCCAGAACCTAAACACACCGATGGAAGACGTGAGTGCATTTGGTGTCTGCTTCTCTGTTGTCACTTCCGTCCCTCCTCTCAGACTGGAGCTCAGCTACTTCCCTCACCCAAAGTTATTCTTAGCCTGAAAAGGGAGAAAAAGACTCCGTTCCTGTGAAATGATACTGACCTACACAAACCCACCTGAGGAAGAGTCAAGCTGCCCCGAATAAACTTCCAAAAGGTGAAAGCGCGGTGGACTTTATCAAGGGAATCATTTTTTCCCTCTATGAGGGGGAAGCTCTGACCACTGTTCTGGTGGAAAAGGCTCCAGGAGCTCAAGAAGATGCCAGAGTGGTCAGAGGAGAAGCTGCCCGACCAGCCAGTACAACAGGACACTGGTAAAGCCCTCTTCCCAGGGCTGAGTGGTGAGGCTGCCCACAGGGCCCGCAGCCTGCTTTTCTCTCTCATCTTTTGATCTCCATGATGGTTGACTTTACATGTCAGCTATCTGTTGTTCCACCTGTTTGTTATTTTTCACTCTTTTCTTATCTCCTTGGTATAGACTGTCTCTTATTTCCTTTCTCCCTCTGTTAGTTTCAGAGTTATGCACTCTTTTTCTGTTCTTTTAATGGTTATTTCAGAAAAGACAAAATGCATCCTTGACTTACCTGGGTCTGACATCGATTGTTATTTGTTCTCTTCTCCCAGCCAGTGCAAGAACCTTGGGATAGTCATCTCCATTTACCCCCTCCGTTCTCCCATGTTCTTTTTGTTGTATTCTTGACCTTTTCACCAATAAGACATTATGATTAATGAGGTCGATGTTATTGTAGATTTACCCACATATTTGCCGTTTTCATTTGTCTTCACTCTTCCCTGCATCTTTGAATTTCCATTTGGCATTGTTTTCCTTCACCTAAAAAGCACCATATGAAAGTCCTTCAGTGTAGAACTCTTGGCAGCCAACTCTCTTGATTTTGTTTGTTTGAAAATGTCTTTACTCACCTTCATTCTCGAAGGCTCTTTTGAGAGGGCACACATGGTGGCAGTGATATTCCCTCGTCCCATGAAAGCAGTCATGCCAAGGGCTTCTGTCTCCATTGCTGCTGTTGAACTGTCAGCTTCCAGGACACCTGGTTCCTAGATGCTGGGAGTGTGATGGGAGCTGTCAGCACTCTCGGGGGACTTGCCACAGCTGAAGAAACTGCCGGACTCAAGGTCATGCTTCTTTCCGGGGAAAGGCCGCACTGACCAACCGATCAGTGCAGGGAAATGAAGACTTGGCCTACTCACTCCAGCTGAGGGCAGCTGTGAAGGGCCACCCAGGCCCAGCAACCTGCAGGGTCAGCTAGAGACTCCGCTGGGGCTGCACTGCAGCTCACCTCTTCCTGCTGCCCGCCTTGCATCGCCGCTCCGGAAGAGATCTCACAAGCTCTCCCTGTAAACCTCCTATATGCTAAGCTGCTTTCAGAGTCTGCTCACCAGGGACCCCAGCCTACGGCGATGGGGAACAGAAGTGGTCCCAAAGGGTTGGCACTGTGGCGGGCTTCTCTGCTGGATCAGTCCCTTCCCATTGGCAATGAGGGGCTATCACTGGTGGCAGGCGGAGCACAGCCGGCCCCACCCGGGAAGCAGCGCAGCTGTCACAGCCACCCTGGTGGTGAGCTGGAATGTCGTCCTGGAGGAAGGAAGAGCATTAGCTGATGCAATTATGTCAGGGGTTTGAGAAAAGTGGGGAAAATAGCAACCATAATGAAATGGAATTGGGTGGTTGTTGCTAAGCTTGATTGACCTTTGGGCAAGATGATGAAAAACTGATAAGTCAATTAGCAACTAAAAGCGAAGCATGAGTGCAGAAGGCTTCTTTGGCCATGAAGAAAGAGGTTCCCATTTCCTGTACTGCAAAAGCAGAGAGAGCTGAGAACCAGGACCTCGCAGGAGTGGCAGAGCTCCAGACAAGGGTAAATGCTCACCAAGGCAACACTGGTATGCCAAGGTCAGCCCATAGCTGGGAGTGAACGGGACTCTGGCCTAGAGAATGGGGACATCTGGGTTAACGCTTTCCAAAATTGTCAATCTCCGGATTACCCTGAACCGCTGAGCCTGCACAAGTGGCTCGTTCCTGCCTTCCAAGGGCCAGCGTTCACCCTTGGTGGCGGTGACTCAAGGTCCTCTCCTCACTACACACACGTCCCTCCCTCAGGATCTGCTGCCACCTCCCTTCCTAGATTCCAGACCAATAACTGAGGTGGATCCACAACACACACCAGCCTGGAACTGCTGGGCTGAAGAGGGAAGAAGGCAACTGTCCCCTAAAGACATTGCAGGTGTTGGTGACAGGTGTGGGCAGGAGCCGCGAGGGCATAGCTGGGACTAGAGTCTTGATCAAGGGAGCCAGAGCATGAAGTTGAATAGGAGAGATTCGTTGGGTTAGTTAGGGTGTTTAGAGCTATTTCCCAATAACTCTTTTACATCTAATCTCTTCTTGGACTCTGCTTCTTAGAGGACCCAAACTGACACAGAACTGCACTCAAGTTCAACTTCTTCCCCCCCCTCCAACCCTGTTTTTCCATGCCCTTTGCATGGGTGTAGATCCCAAGAGCACTCGTCTCCCGCACACTGACCTCCGTCCGGGTTTACTTCCTGGGGAACAATCTGCAAAGGCCACCATGTCTCCTGTCTACAGCTGGCTCTCTCCTTTTCCCCTAAGCTCTCACAGTGTACTTTTAATTTTCTTCTGTTGTGTTACTGTCTCTTCCTTGATGTCATATAGATAGATGTCCTCTGAGTTCTTATTTCAATGTGATTGTTTTATTTGCCTGAGTTCATGAAGAAATGTTAATTCACATTTTCTTTTCCTTCTGATATATATTCTTCACCTGCCTTTATTAGTTATTATTGTTCTCTTTTGGGAGGAATATTATTCATGTTAATGGGACAGTTCTCTTTGGATTGGCTACTCCTGAGAACTGTGTGGGGAAAGGACAGATGGAGGGGTAGGGGCTTGAACTCGGGGGTGTTATCTAGAAGGACTTTCTCATCAGCTCTGCACAGGGACCCAGTGTCTGCTCCCTAATCTCAATGGGCCCTTCCGTAGAAAGCTGGCCTGTGCGGTTTGCAGCAAAGCTCTCTCATTCAAGGATATTTGGGCCATACTAAGCTGACTGCAACGTGCCTTGCAGAAAGACGAGGCATCTTGGTGGTTTCCTCCCAGCCGGGCTCACCTGCAATGTCAGGTGTGGATGCCCCTGCCAGGACCTTGAATTGGACCCTGTAAGGTTATGCCACCTTTCATGCAAAACTGTAGACTGGAAAAAACCTGTGCAGTTGTATATGTTTTTTGGTGTCCTGCCTCAGTTTGATCCAAAATGTATTATATTTGCAGCTATCTTTTTTAACTTACAGGTTTTGCCTATTTCATTTTCAATGAAAATAGTCTTTTCTTTTCTATTGCTCATTCTTTTTTATTGTTTTAAGTTGGCCACTGGGGAAGGAAGTGTATTTAGCCTAGAATCCTGAGGTAAGTTTTCCTAAAATATTTACATTTTATTCTTTACAAATCCAATATACTTTAACATGTCAACCACATAGTTGTAGATTTGTAATATTCTAATTAGTAAGAAATTAGTAGTCCAAATAACAAGAGACACAGAAAAAAATAGAAAGGTACTTAAAACATGCAAACATAGTCGTCATTCTTTCAATCATGAATTCGAAATTTAGATTTGAAAAAGAGCAGTCTGGGATTGCCTCAGAGAGACAACACTGGTTAAAAACACAAGTGGGCACGGCTGTGTTCATAGTGTTCTATGTTACTCATAAAAACTGCCTTCAAGAAGTGGTGACGCAGGCCCGGAGGAAAAACAAGCACTGCTGTGGGAGCAGACTCCCCCACGCATGAAGTCATCTGCATTGCGTGGCGGGTGAGCACCTGCCACATAAACTCTGGACTGGCCGCAGTGTGCCACAAACACACCCTTTGTTTCTCTCTGGCCCTTGCTCTCACTTTGTGAGGTGAAGGTTGGCTCCCATGATGAGAACTTCTCTGAAGTCACTTCACTGAGGACATTTAATATGATTTCTTTGCAAGTGATGTAATGCAATTCAGTGTCTTTGTCTCACACGTGCTGAAACGGCAGTGTGACTCACAGTGGCAGTGGGAGGAGCCGAGGGCGCTCACTGCGTGCCTCCTCTACCCTCACCCAGCGTCTACGGCGTGGGGCCAGCCCACGCGCCAGTACATTTTCCAGACTTTCACTATCAAAATGTCCACTTACAAAGGAAGAAAAATGATGGTGACTCAAATCAGATTCAATGCCTGGATTATAAATTAAGAAACAGCTATTGTGGCCAGAAAAAGATAAGCAGTTTTTCAGGAATGCAAACTACAAATTTTATGAAAACTACAAATGTAATCCCTGTCAAAATACCACCATCATTCTTTACAGATTTAGAAAAAAATAATTCTGCACTTTGTCTGAAACCAGAGAAGACCTCGTATAGCCAAAACAATCTTAAGCAAAAAGAACAAATTGGGAGGCATCAGTCTGCCAGACTTCAAGCTTTACTACAAGGCTATAGCAACCAAAATAGCATGGCACAAGAACAGAGACATAGACCTTTGGAATAGGACGGAGATCCCAGATATAAACCCATCCTCATATTGTCCTCTAATCTTCAACAAAGCAGACAAAAATATAATTGGGGAAATGAATCTCTATTCAATAAGTAGTGCTGGGAAAACTGGATATCCACATGCAGAAGATTGAAACTGGATTCTAGCTTTCTCGCCTCTCGCAAAAATCAACTCACGATGGACTTATACCTATGGTGTGAAACTTTAAGAATTCTGGAAGAAAACACAAGGGATACTCTTTCAGACATTGGCCTAGGCAAGAAATTTATGAAGAAGACCCCCAAAACAATCACAGGAGCAACAAAAATAAACAAATTGGACCTGATCAAATTAAAAAGCTTCTGAACAGCTAAGGAAATTATCAGTAGAGCAAGTAGACAAACTACAGAATGGGAGAACATATTTGCTTTCTACACATCTGATAAAGGGCTGATAACAAAAATCTATATAGAACTTAAGAAAATCAACAAGAAAAAAATCAAACCACCTCATGGATAAATGGTCAAAGGACATGAACAGAAATGTTTCAAAACACAGAATAATGGCCAGCAAACATAAAAAAGTGCTCAACCTCTCTAATCATTAGGGAAATGCAAATCAAAACCACAATGAGACATCACCTAACTCCAGTGAGAATGACCCTTACCAAAAGTTTCAAAATAACAAATGGCGACATGGATATGGAGAGATTGGAACACTCTTACACTGCTGGTGGGACTGCAAATTAGTGCAACCCCTGTGAAAAGTTATTTGGAGATACCTCAAAGAGCTAAAAACAGAAATATTATTTGATTCAGCAATCCCATTACCAGGCATCCATCCAAAGGAAAAAAAGACATTCTATAAAAAAGACATCTGCACTAAAATGTTTATTGCAGCACAATTCACAATTGCAAAGGTGTGGAAACAACTCAAGTGCTCATCAATCCATGAGTGGATTAATAAATTGTGGTATATGTATACCATGGAGTTCTACTCAACTACACAAACAATGGTGATCTAACACCTCTTACATTATCCTGAATAGAGATTAAGCCCATCCTTTGAAGTGATGTATCACAAGAATGGAAAAACACGCACCATGTATACTCACCATCAAATTGGTACTAACTGCTGAACACTAAGGTGCTCACACTGGTAGTAATATCCACTGGGTGTCCGTTGGGGTGGGGTAAGGGTGGCAAATTCACAATTAATGGAAGTGGAATGCACTGTATTGGGGAAGGGCACGCTTGTAGTCCTGGCTTGGGTGGGGCAAACAGCATTACATGTAACCAAAATGTTTGTACCCCCATAATATGCTGAATAAATAAAAAAATAAAAAATAAATATTTAGTAGAATTTAAAAAAATAAAGATTCAATTTTCATCAAAACAAAGATAGTTAATTCTACTATGTCTTTCAAACCCATTAGCAAAACAGGTAAATTAAGATTAAATTGGGGAAAATCTTAGACATTTCTGGATTTTGAAGTGACAACAGATTAACACAGTGCTAACTAAAGAGCAGCCCAAAGCTTTCAGTTCTTTAGAAGGAATTAGAAAACCTTTCTGTTTAAACTAAAGGGAAACCACATTCTGGTGACATATCTCCCAGCTGTAGAAATGGCAGTCTTTCCTCATTTGGTCGCTGAGTTCACCTTATGTACTTTGCTGAATGATGGCCCCCACAGACATCCTGTCCCCATCCCCGGACCCTGCGAATGCTACCTTGTACAGAAGACGCGGTTAAGAACCATGACCACAGGAGATCACCCCAGGTTGTCTGGGTGAGCCCGCAGCACGTCACAAGCATCCTGGCACAGCAGAGGGCGGGAGAGAAGACACAGCCGTGGGGAGAAGACGCCTGCGACTGTGCAGGCAGGGATGGAAGCGATGTGGCCACAAGCGCAGGAGCACTGGCAGCTCCACAGGCGGCATAATCTCCTGAGGGGTGCGTGGCCTGCTGAAACCTTGATTTCAGCCCATGGAAACTGAGTTTGAATTTCCAGCCTCTTAACTGTGAAAGAATAAATTCCTCTTGTTTTAAGATACCAAGTTTGTGGTAGTTTGCTATGATAGCAACAGAAAATGAATACACCTTATTTCTACATAAATATGGTATGGTTTCATTTCATCCTCTCCTATCACTTAGTGAAATCACGGATATCACAAAAACTAAAGCATAAAAATTAAAGTAAGCAGTTTCTAGAATTTGACTATTTTATCATTTAAGTAGAAGCACTTTTCTTTAGATGAGCACATGTAAAAACCAGCCTGCGATTGTACAGCGCCCATGTCAGTTTCTTGGTTTTGATAATAGACTCTAGTTTCGCAAGTCATCAGCATTGGGGGGCAGTGGGGAAGTGTACACAGGACTTTTCTGTACTGTATTTGCAACTTCTTGTGAGTCTATACTTATTTTAAAATAAAAATTTAGAAAAAAAACCCTTTCTTTGGTCTGTCCTTTGTTTTATATCAGTCACTTTATTCATTGTTGGTAGTTTCGGAGTTGAGCAAGTGAAAAACTAAACAGTCCATTTGCATTTCAAGAAAAAATATATTCAAATCAATAGCTTATGAAGCATGGATATTTAATATCCAAGTTTTCCAGAAGCAGTAGCAGGGGGTGGACAGACAGAACATGCTGACTGCTGTGTGACCTCATGCCAGGCATGGGGTACCGCGCATTCACTCAGCTTCTGCCCGCTCAGATATGGTGGCGGTTAATCATGGCGTGATTTTCACAAGCTGGAAGCTGGTGCAGCAGAACAAAGCAAATCCTGCTCTAACATGTCCTGGCCTTTTTAGCCAGAATGACAGGTCCCTTTCCTGGCAGTGACAATAGAAAAGGCTTAGTGGTAGGATCATCAGAGCCTCCAGGGAAAGGGGCTACAAGCAGATATTAAGCAGATAACAAAAGAAGAAACTCTGCTGTTGCCAGTCCCTAAGAGCATGAAAAATCAAAACAGTGATATACCTGAACATTATAGGGATAAGCCATATCTGAAAATAACTTGTCACCCCTTTTCTGCCTATCCCCTAACTTTGCCACTGTTTAGCCAAGAAGCCCAACAACAGTGTGACCTCAACATTTTGACGAAACAATATCTGCTACTTGGAGAAATAACTGCATCCCATAAAATAAAGTAATCCAATATTTCTTCTCATGGCTCATTTTTAGTTACTATACTCACTCACTCAACAAGTATTTTCTATGTCCGAGACATGGCTTTTGGCATCTGGGATACATTAGTGAACAAAACTGACAAAGACTCCTGCCTTTGGGAGCATACATTCAAGTGGGGAGAGACAAATATAATAAGCATAATAAATAAGCAATAATAAATAAGAATTACAATTTTAGACAAGGTAATAAGGGAAGAGCATATTAAAAGGATGAAATTTGAACAGACCTTAAAGGAGGAGAAGTGAGCTGTGAGTGGCTGAAAGAGCATGACAGATGGAGAAGCCAGGGAAGTGGCCCTCAGATGGGCCCAGGAAGAGCAGAGAGACTTACATTCCAGAGCCTGTGAGAGGGGTGAGATCTTTTGTATAAGTGGTAAAACTAGTTTTAAGTAGAAGCACCAGTTCTCAAACTTTAATGCATATGGGAAAAACATGAAGGGCTTGTGAAAACACTGATTGCTGGGCCCAGGACTTCCACAGTGCTGCAGTGAGGAGCTTGCCAAACCCTTTCCCCAAGGAGGTGGAAAAAAATTATTGAAAATCACCATTTCAAGATTTTAGGAATCAACCAAAAGCATGTAACAGATTGAGAAGTGTTTATTCGAGGAAACTACTGGGCCTCAGGTAAGAATGGTCAGAATTTGTGGCACTTCTGCCTGGGGTGGCTCCTACCGGACCTGCCAGCTGTCAGTGCAGTGTGTCTGTCAAGGAATGAAAATCATCAGCTTTACTGCTGGGAGTGATGACTTGCTTTGGAGTTGAGCGTGGCAAAACCCTATGCCCTGGATGTTGGAAACAGTGGTGAACCCGGCGGCAAGGAAAGAGAAGGAACAGCACTGCAGTGAGCGGAGGTTGTGGCTCTGTAGGGACATGCTGACCATCAGAAATGGGGAGAGCAAGGAGAGCAAGGGTCTGAGACAGCCATAGTACACCTTGATAAGCTCCCATAGTGGACCTTGATAATGAGGAATTATGCTCAAAACCCCTAAATGAATAAGGCAAAGAAGAAAAGCCTTACAGTAACTCAAATCCATACATAAAAATCTGGCCAGGCGCGGTGGCTCACACCTGTAATCCTAGCTCTCTGGGAGGCCAAGGTGGAAGGATCACTTGAGCTCAGGAGTTCGAGAGCAGTCTGAGCAAGAGCGAGACTCTGTCTCTACTAAAAATAGAAAAATTAGCTGGCCACAGGGGCATGTGCCTGTAGTCTCAGCTACTTGGGAGGCTGAGGCAGGAAGACTGCTTGAGCCCAGGAGTTGAAGGTTGCAGTGAGCTCTGATCATGCCACTGCACTCTGGCCTGGGTGACAGAGTGAGACTCTGTCTCAAAAATAAATAAAATAAAATAAAATAAAATGCACTGGAAAAATATGTTGGTAAGTGTGAAAGACTAAATATCTTTCTCTTTTTTTCTCTTATCAATTTAAAAAATGTAAGATTGCATAAAGCTATAATTATAAAACTATATTGTTAGGCTTACATAAAGATGTCACATATGTGACAATAGCACAAAAAATTATATTGGAGCAAAGTTTCCTTATTTTATGGAATGGACATGATATAACTCTAGAGTATATTATAATAAGGTAATATACATATTACAAAGTATATTACATAATATACATATCCACTAAGAAAATAATTCAAATAATACAACAAAAAGTAAATAAATGATACACTAGAAAATATCAATTTAACACAAAAGAAGGCAGTAAAAGAGGAAGCAAAAAAAAGACCCAAACCATATAGAAAACAAAGAGAAAAATGGAGGACATAATTTCAATTACAGCAATAATTACAATAAATGTGATCGGCTTAAACAATCCAATCAAAAAGCAGAGATTATTAGTCTGCATTTAAAAAAACCAGATCCAACAGACCCAACTATATGCTGTCTACAAGAGACACACTATAGATTCAAAAACACAGTTTCAGGGTAAAACAACGGAAAAAAGACACACCATGCAAACAGTAACCATAAAACTCTAAGTAACTCTCAGACAAAATAGATTTTTTAAAAAAGCATTATTAGAGACAACAAGGAACATTTTATAATGATAAAAGGGTCAAGGTACCAAGAAGACGGAATAATTATATATACCTTTTTTAAAATTTATTTTTCCAGCATATTGTGGGGGTACAAATGTTAAGGTTACATATATTGCCCTTGCCCCCTTCACCCCTCGAGTCAGAGCTTCACTCGTGTCTATCCCCCGGTAGGTGCGCATCACATTCATTATGTATGTATATACCTACCCCCTCCCCCCACCTGCCCACCACCCAATAAATGTTACTCCTATATGTCCGCTTAGGTGTTAATCCGTTAATACCAATTTGCTGGTGAGTACATGTGGTGCTTATTTTTCCATTTTTGGGATACTTCACTTAATAGAATGGGTTCCAGCTCTATCCAGGAAAATACAAGAGGTGCTATGTCATCATTGTTTCTTATAGCTGAATAGTACTCCATGGTATACATATATCACATTTTATTAATCCACTCATGTACTGGTGGGCAGTTTGGTTGTTTCCACATCTTTGCAATTGTGAATTGTGGTGCTATAAACATTCAAGTGCAGGTGTCTTTTTTGTAGAGTGTCTTTTGTTCTTTTGGGTAGATGCCCAGTAGTGGGACTGCTGGATCAAATGGTAGATCAACTTGTATTGCTTTAAGTGTCTCCATATTGCTTTCCACAGAGGCTGAACTAGTTTGCAGTCCCACCAGCAATGTAGGAGTGTTCCTATCTCTCCACATCCACACCAGCATTTATTGTTTTGGGACTTGTTAATAAGGGCCATTCTTACTGGAGATAAGTGATATCTCATTGTGGTTTTGCCTGATGATTAGAGATGTTGAGCATTTTTTCATATGTTTGTTGGCCATTATTCTGTCTTCTTTTGGAAAGTTTCTGTTCATTTCCTTAGCCCACTTTTTGATAGGGTTGTTTGATTTTTCCTTGCTGGTTTTCCTGAGTTCTAAATAGATTCTAGTTATCAGCCCTTTATTGGATGTGTTATATATACCTTTAACAAAAGAGTTTCCCAAATGTGAAGCAAAACCTGACAAAATTTAAAGGCAAAATAAATAATTCAACATAGTTAAGGATTAAAATAATCCTCTCCCAGTAACTGACTTAAAACTATACATAAAATAGTAAGAATATAGAAGACTTGAACAGCAGTATCTACCAAGTTGTAACTGGGATATATGAGAGCTGTCTGGAAAGTATCCAGCCATTGTTAATTAATGAGAATGATTACATGGCTGGATACTTTCTGAACAGCCCCCATATAATACACTCCACCTAATGACATCAGAATACATATTTTTTCAAGTGTGCATGGAACATTATCCAGGGTAGACACGATGGTGGGTCATAAAGTGAATGTTCATACATTTAAAATGCTTTAGAGCATGCAGAGTATGTTCTCCAACCATAATACATTAAATTAGAAATCAAGAGTAGAAAAAAGTTTGGAAAATTCCCCACAACTTGGATTAAATAAGATATTTCTAAAAGAACTGTGGGTCAAAGAAAATAGATATTAGAAAATATTTTGGGCTGGGCATGGTGGCTCATGCCTGTAATCCTAGCACTCTGGGAGGCCGAGGTGGGCGGATTACTCGAGGTCAGGAATTTGAAACCAGCCTGAGTGACAGCGAGACCCCATCTCTACTATAAATAGAAAGAAATTAATTGGCCAACTAATATATATATATAGAAAAAATTAGCCGGGCATGGTGGCACATGCCTGTAGTCCCAGCTACTCGGGAGGCTAAGGGAGCAGGATTGCTTGAGCCCAGGAGTTTGAGGTTGCTGTGAGCGAGGTTGACGCCACGGCACTCACTCTAGCCTGGGCAATAAAGTGAGACTCTATCTCAAAAAAAAAAAAAAAAAAGAAAGAAAATATTTTGAACTCAGTGAAAATTAAAACAAAGCATCAAAATCTATGAGACGCAAAACAATAGGGTGCGATCTATTGCTTTCAGAGCCTGTATCAGAAAAGAAGAAATATCTTAAACCAGTAACCTGAGCTTCTACCTTAACAAACTAGAAAACAAAGAGTAAACTATGCAAAACAAGCAAAAGGAAGGAAATACGAAAGATCAGAGTGAAATATGATTTTACGTATATGAAATGTCCAGACTAAGCAACTGTATAGAGATAGACAATAGATTGGTGATTACCTAGGGCAAAAAGGAGCAGGTTTGTGGGGATGAATAGTCAAGGTACATTAGGGACATTTTTGGGGTCATGAGAATGTTCTAAAACTGATTTATGGTAATGATTACTATATTAGCGTTCTCCAGAGAAACAGAGCTGTAAGGGAGGCACGTAGAGAGAGAGATAGGAAGGGGGGTTATTTATTGATCTAGCATAAGGAATTAGCTCATGTGATGATGGAGACTGTGAAGTCCCAAGATCTGCAATTGGCTGGAGAGGTGCTGGCAGTTCCAGTCCACGTCTGGAGGCCTGAGAACCAGCAGAGCCAAGGCTGTTAAATTTCAGTCTGAAAGAAAGTTTGTTGGCTCAAGACCCCAAAAGTGACAATGTTTCAGTTTGAGTCCAAAGGAAGGAAAAGAGCAAAAGATCAATGTTCTAGCTCAAATAATCAGATAGGCAGGAGTTTCCTCTTATTCAGCCCCTTTTTATTCTATTCAGGCCTTCAATTGATTAGATGAAACCCACCCACATTAGGATGGCAATCTGCTTTACTCAGTCTACTGATTCTAATGTTGGTATCAAGAAACTCTTGCTTGAAGGTCTGGCATGGTGGGGGTGGGGAGGGGCGGCAGGGGCAATACATGTAACCCTAACAATATTTGTACCCCCATAATATAATGAAATAAAAGGAAAAAAAAAAGAAACATGCTCTTAGACTCACCCAGAATAATCTTTGATAAAATGACTGGGCACATTGTAGCCCAGTCCAGTTGACACATAAAATTAACCATCATAATTATGCAACTTGGTAAATTTACTAAAACTCACTGAATTGTACACTTGAAACTTGTGATTAATATGACATGTAAAATATGCATCAACAAAGTTATTAATAAAATAGAAAACAGAAAAATAATGAAGAAATTCAATAAAATGAAAGGTTAGTTCTTTGAAAAGATCAACTAAATTGATAAATCTTTAACAAGATTTGCCAGGAAAAAAAAAAAGAGATGACACAAATTACCAAAATCAGGAATGAAAGATGGGACGTATCCCGCAGCTCTGAGGGGCTGGGCAATGCGTGCACCACCATCAAGTATCCACATCCTAATCACCAAAATCTGTGTCTGTTACCTTTGTGGCAAAAGAAAATGTGGGTAATTAGGTTACTGATCTTGAGATGGAGAAATTATCTTGAATTATATAGATGAGCCCTGATGTAGTCACAGGTGCCCCCTATAATGAGGGAGGCAACAAGGTCAAGGGTGAAAGAAGGAACTGAAGCAAAAGGACATGCTTTGGTGATGAAGGAAGATGCACATGTGGCCTCCACTGCCTACACAAGCTAGTGCAGGCTCCCAGAGCACCCAGAGGGAAAGCTGGCCTGCTGGCACTTTGATTTCAGACTCTGACCTTTAGAACTGTGAGGCGATAAATTTGTGTTGTTGCAAGCCATTAAATTTACAGTCATTTGTTATAGCACAGTAGGAAGCTAATATATTAGGATCATGAGGTAATAGTATAGACTATTTTTTGCAAAAAATTAGGCAACTTAAATGAAAGCCACAAATGACCAAAACTGAGTCAAAAAGAGATAATAAGCTGGAATAAGCTATAAAAGTAAGAAACTGAGCTAGTAATTGTGACATTATGATATTTATCTAGCTATGTTTTTGTACACAGTTCCTAGTTCATAACCACCCTAGCCCTTGTTATAATGTTGAGGTGCTTTAGGCCTTAAAAGCAGGCCTTGGAAAACAGAATCTCTCCCTGACTTCCTGGCCTCCTTTCACCTGCTCCTTTCTCTTCTCAGGGCTGGAAACTCCCCCATCTTTCTGTTTTGGAGCTGGCCATAAAGAAATCTCTGACCTGCCTTTTTGAATGTAGGTCAGAAGACCCTCTTTCAGGAGTCCTTCCCCACACCCTGGGGGAAGGAGTGATGCCCAGAGAGGCCAAGAAGACCTGAACAGACAGGCCTTGCTGGGTTTCCCCACTAAATCTGTTAGTGTTAGACGTTATCCTTTTTGTCCAGCCACATTTCTACATGGTTGGCGATCATGCCTATCCAATGAAGTCTCTATAAAAGGATGTGGTTTGGGAAGCTTCCAAGTAGCTGAACACATAGAGGTTCCTGGAGGGCAGTGCATCTGGGGAAGGCACAGAGGCTCCAACCCCTTCCCCAGCACCTCACCCCGTATACATCTCTTCGTCTGTATTCTTGTAATATCCTTTATAATAAAGCAATAAACATAAGTGTTTCCCTGTGTTCCATGAGCCATACCAGCAAATTAATTGAACCCAAGTAGGAGGTCATGGGAACCTCAATTTGTAGCTGGGTTGGTTAGCAGCACATGTAAAACAACCTGGGACTTGTAATTGGCATTGGAAGTGGGGGGGCAGTCTTGGGGACTGAGCCCTCACCCCATGGAGTCTGATGCTACCACCAAGTAGGGAGTGTCAGAATCGAATTAGAGGATACCCAGTTGGTATCTGCTGCAAAACTGCTTGCTTGCTTGCTATGTGGGGGAAAACTTGCTGTCCTCCACCCCCACATTTGGTCACAAAAGTCTTCTGTGATTACTGTTGTTGAATGAGAGAATAGAAAAAAAACACAGATTGTGGTTTTCTACAATAATTAAAAATCTTCCTATAGGAGCGTGACATTAGCAAGACAGTGGCCTAGGAAATTTCAGACCCTTGTTCCTCCATGGAAGCAGTAAAAACAACCAGAGGCTAGCACAGTGCTCACACCTGTAATCCCAGCACTTTGGAGGCCAAGGCAGGAAGATCACAAGAGGCCAGGAGTCAAGTTCAGCATGGGCAACAGAGCAAGACCCCATCTTTACAAAATATAAAAAGTTACCTGGGCATGGTGGCATGCACTGTAGTCCCAGCTAATTAGAAGACTAAAGTGGGAGGATCGCTTGAGCCCAGGAGTTTGAGGTTGCAGTGAGCTATGATGTCTCTACTGCACTCCAGCCTGGGTGATGGAGTGAGACTCTGTCTCAAAAAAACAAAAACCAACCAAGCAAACAAAAAACCAGAGACTGGCTAAAACAATTTTATAAATGCTCTTCGATTGGAAACCAAAGATCTACAGAGCCAAGTGAAAGCCCAATCAAGGAAGAGCCCCATTTGACATGGTGGAGAACCTCACGGTGCTTTTACTTGCGCTTACCCTACCTACTCTCTCATCACATGGTACAGTCAGGAGGGAGCAGCCCAACCCTGGTTCACTTCCTTGGGCCAGAAGAAGCAGAGCAGAACTTCCCTGCATCTTTCTAATATATCTGCGAGCTGTCCTAGGGACTGGTTTTAGTATTGCCTGACTCAGAGTTCAGACAGGAATAGGCAGCACAGCTCAGATCTCAGATTGGCAAAAGTCACACAAAGTCGTGGCATGTGCCATGGCACATGAAAGCTGCAGGGGGATTTGCAGACCCGTGGACGCCTGGGAAAAGAGAGTAAGAGCAGAAGGATACGATAAAGTATTTAAGGGAAATTGAAAAAAAGAAGCACAGACACAGGCCTACACAGGACTTATGCTCAGAAAAGAATTGTGAACTAAAGTAAAATTTTAAGACTCAACCCTCACTGGCTGACTGAATAGACCCCCTCGTGGCCAAAGGAATATCCTAAAATTAAATTATCTGCCAGGAGGAGGGAGGTCAGACAGGCCTCATCATGCCCCCCTCCCTTCCTAGGGACTTCCTTTGTAACCCATTAACAGGCCTGAGGGGATGCAAGACACACCTGCAGGTCCTCAATTTACACAACAGATCTATGTCTTGTGGCTTATCTCTGATAACAGCTCCTCATGTTAAAACATTCTAAGCCTTTAGACAAAGCTTCATGTCTTTAACCAATTACAATTCAAAGAATCTTTAAACCCACCTATAACCTGTAATCCCCTGCTTGGAGATGTCCCACCTTTTTGGGCCAAACCAATGTATGCCTTCCACATATTGATTTATGATTTTACCTGCAACCCTTGTCTCCCTGAAATGTATAAAAACCAAACTGTAACCCAGCCACACTGAGTCCACTTGCCCAAGACCTCTTGGGAGTGGCTCCAGGTCATGGTCCTCAAATTTGGCTCAGAATAAATCTCTTTAAAATTATTTTACAGAGTTTGGCTTTTTTTCTGTTGACAGAACTTAAACCTTCTCCTCAGGCTGATATCAAAGCTCATAACATGCCCTGCTGATAAGCAAAGTTCTTCTCTATCAGCCTGCAGATATTGAGAGAGGTGATTGTTTTCTTAATTCTCAACAGAAGATTATAAGACACAAAAATCCCAGAAAAATATTGCTCATTAAAAGGATCAAAATAAATGTCCAAAAATGATCCCTGAAGAAATACAGACATTGGACTTACAAGACAAAGACTTTAAAATAATTGTCTTAAATATGGCCAAAGAGTTAAAGGAAAAGAACTGTATAAAGAATTAAATGAAAACAAACAAACAAAAAAGAACTAAATGAAGGTGGTAAAATCACATATGGACAAAATGAGACTATCAACAAAAATATAGAAATTATTTAAAAAACCAAACAGAAATTCGGCAGCAGAAAAATACAGCATAACACTGATACCAAAGGCAGACAAAGACATTGAAAAAAAAGGAAATTATAGATCTAAACTCCATGAATATTGATGCTAAAACCCTCAACAAACACTTGCAAATCAAATTCAACAACATATCAAAAAATTATACGTAATGACCAACTGGGACTTACTCCTGGAATGCAAGGATAATTCAATATACAAACATCAAGCAATGTAATACACCACATTGACAAGACAAAGGGAAAAACCATGTGATGATCTCAAATAATGCAGAAAATGCATTTAAGAAAGTTCAACACCATTGGATGATAAAAATACTAAAAAAAATAGGAATAGATGGAAAATAGCTCTACAAAATACAGGCAATGTATGAAAAACCTACAGCTAAGATCACACTCAATGATAAAAGATTAAAAGTTTTTTCTTTAAGATCAGGAACAAAACAAGCCTGCTTCTGCCACCTCTATTTAACATAGAGATTAAAGTTCTAACCAGACCACTTAGGCAAGAAAATGAAATAGAAGTTATCCAAATTGGAAAGAAGTAAAATATCTCTGTTCAGAGACAATATGATCTTATATGTAGAAAACCTTAAAGACAGACACACAAAAAACCTTGAAGACACAAAATTTAGCAAAGTTGCAAGATACAAAATCAACACACAAAAATCAGTTGTGTTTCTGTACACTAACTAACATTGAACAATCTGACAGGGAAATTAAGAAATTAAAAGACAATTCCATTTACAATAGCATAAAAAGAATAAAATAATGAAGAATAGATTTAACCAAGGAGGTGAAAGACCTGTATGTTGAAAACTACAAAATGTTGCTGAAGGATATAAAAGAAGACCCAAATAAATGTAAAGACATCCCTTGTTCATGGATTGGAAGACTTAATATTGTTAAGATGTCAATACTATTCAAAGTGATCTACAGATTTAATGCAATCTCTATAGAAATCACAATGATATTTTTTGCAGAAGTAGAATAGTCTATTCGAAAATTCACATGGAATCTTTATAGCCAAATAGCTAAAACAATGAAGAAAATAAAGAGCAAAGTTGAAAGTCTCACACTTCCTGATTTCAAAACTCACTACACAGCTACAGTAATCAAACAGTGTGACACTGCCACAAAGCAGACATATAAACCAATAGAATAATATACTGGGTCCAGAAATAAGCCCTCACATGCATGATCAAATAACTTTAACAGGAATGCCAAGACCACCCAATGGGGAAAGGATAGTCTTTTCAACAATGGTATTGGGAAATTGGATATCCACATGCAAGGATTGAAGTTGCAACCTTACCTTACACCATATGCAAAAGTTAACTCAGAATGGAGTTAAACTATATTATAAATAAGAGTTAAAACTGTAAAACTCGTAGAAGAAAACTTTCAAAATGTTGGATTTGGAAATGATTCATTGGATATGACACCAATAGCAGGGCAACAACAACAAGAAGACAGATTAATTATATTTCATCAAAATCAAAACTTTTTATGCATCAAAGAATACAATGGAGGGTAAAGGAACTCATAGAATGAAAAAATATTTGCAAATAAGGGATTCATCTGATAAGGGATTAATATCCAGAATATATGAAGAACTTCTACAATTCAACAACAAAAAGACCAGCAACTCAATTTAGAAAATAAACATTTCCCCAAAGAAGATATACAAATGGTCAACAAACATATGAAACGATGCTTAGCATCACAAATTTTTAGAGAAATGCAAATCAAAACCATAAAGAGATCTCATTTCTCATCCATTAGGATGGCTACTATAAAAAACAACAGAAAATAACAAGTGTTAATGAGGATGTGGAGAAATTGGAATCCTTGTGCATTGCAGGTGGGAATGTAAAATAGTTCAGCCACTGTGGAAACACAGTGTGGCAGTTCATCAAAAAATTAAACAGAATTACCACATGATCCAGCAATTCCATTTCTGGGGATATACCTAAAAGATCTGAAAGCAGAGACTCGTACAGATATTTGTACACCCATGTTCATAGCAGCATGATGCATAATAGCCAGAAGGTGGAAACAGCCCAAGTGTCCATTGACAGATGAACGGATAAACAATGTGTTTTGTCCATACAATGAATGTTATTTGGCCTTATAAAGGAAGGAAATTTTGACACATGCTGTAACAAGGATGAAGCTTGAAGACACTATGCTAAGTGAAATAAGCCAGTCAGAGAAGGGCAAATACTGTATGATTGCCCCTACAGGGCACCTAGCATAGTCAAAGTCACCGAGACAGAAAGTAGAATGGCGCTTGCCAGGGGCTAGTGGGGGGCGGGGAATGTGGACTTATGGTTTAATGGGCAAGAAGTTTCATTTTAGAAAGATGAAAATGTTCTGGAGACGGATGGTGGTGATGGTCGCACAACAATGTGAATGTACTTCATGTCACAGAACTGTATACTTAAAAATGGTTAAGATGGCAAATCTTAAGTTATCTATATTTTGTCACAATTTTACAAAAAGAAAGAAAAAACTTCCTACACACAAAAAATTGAGAACCAGATGACTTCACAGGTGAATTCTGTCAAATAATACTAGTCCCTCACAGACTCTGAGTAAACAGAGGAGAAACTCATTGCATGAGGCCGGTATTATCCTGATGACAGAGCTAGACAAAGATATCACAAGAAAAGAAATATACAGATCAATAACTCTAATAAATACAGATGGAAGAATGGTCAACAAAATATTAACAACCCAGCTGCATAGGAAAATGATTATTCACCAGGACCAGATAAAATTTATCCCATAAATTCCTTAACCTAGAATCAGGAACAAAATAAGGACGTCTACTTTTACTACTGCTATTTAACTAGCACTGGAGGTTCCAGCCAGCATAACCAGGGAAAAACAAAGCAAAATCAGAAGATGGAAGTTAAAGGCATCCAGATTAGAAAATAAGAAATACATCTGTCTTCATTCACAGATGATATATTCCTCCATATAAAGAGTTCTATTCCATTCAAAACTTAACTGGAAATAATAAACAAGTTCAGCAATGCCACCAGATACAAGATGAATATATTATACCAGTTGTATTTTTATATACTAGCAATGAATGATCCCAAAATGAAATTAATATAACAATTCCATCAAAAAGAATAAAATACTCAGGAATAAATTTAACAAAAATGCAAGACACATACACTGAAAACATTGCTGAGAAAAATTAACTGAATAAATGGGGGAACCAAATAAATGTTCATGAATGGAAGACCGAATATTATTAAGATGGTCATTTCTTCCAAACCGACCAGTCCGATGCACTAACTTTCAAAATACCAGCAGGCTTTTTGCAGAAATTGACAAGTTGATCCTAAAATTCATATGAACATGTAAAGAACCCAGTATGTCCAAAATAATTTTGAAAAAAAAAGAATCAACTTGGAGGATTTACACTTCTAGTTTCAAAATGTCCAATAAAGCTACAGGGATTAAGATTTTGTGGTACTGTTACACATACAGATACATGGATCAACGGAACGGAACTGAAAGTCCGGACGTAAATCTGACTTTTACAGTCAGTGGATTTACAACAAAAGTAAAAAGGCAACTCAATGGGAGAAAACCGTTGGTGCCAGGACAATTGGATTCCCACGGGCACAAAGATGAGTTTAGCCGAGGAGTCAGCAAAGTGCTTTGGTGAACAGCCGGAGAGCAGCTGCTCTGAGCGTTGCGGCCTCCCGCGCCGAGGCTGCGGCGGCTCCGGGGCTGGCGTGGATCGCTGTCTCCCGCAGGGCTCCGGGGCTGGCGTGGATCGCTGTCTCCCGCAGGGCTCCGGGGCTGGCGTGGATCGCTGTCTCCCGCAGGGCTCCGGGGCTGGCGTGGATCGCTGTCTCCCGCAGGGCTCCGGGGCTGGCGTGGATCGCTGTCTCCCCACAGGGCTCCGGGGCTGGCGTGGATCGCTGTCTCCCCGCAGGGCTCCGGGGCTGGCGTGGATCGCTGTCTCCCGCAGGGCTCCGGGGCTGGCGTGGATCGCTGTCTCCCCGCAGGGCTCCGGGGCTGGGGTGGATCGCTGTCTCCCCGCAGGGCGCTCGGCTCTTCCCGCGCTGGAGGGCGGTGGCAAGGAAGATCATTCGAAGACGTGGACTCTGATTCCAGGGCACTTGAACCAAAGATCACAAGAGGAAACCAAGGACGACAGCTTCTAAATAGGGGCGCTGCTGCCGTTTGGATGCATTACTTGGGATGGCGCGTAATGACGCTTGGGAGCGCAAGGGGAGGAGCGGACGGGTCGCGCGGCTAAACGGAAACAGCTGAGCTGGGGATAGCGGCTTAAACTTGTGACCTTTTGAAAAGAGGAAACTCTTGTGCTCTGGCGCCCACCGACAGCCCCTGCGTCACCCAGCCTACCTGGAGTGCTCGCGTGAAGTAAACGGCACGCGGCGCTCGCGCGTCTCCGGCCGGCAGGGCGAGCGGGCGCCGGGAGCGCCGCGGCTGCGGGAGCAGGTGCAACCCCGCGAGCCGAGCGCTGTCGGAAAGCAAAGACGCCGCGAGGCCAGACCTGGGGCTGTGAAAACGGAAATAAAACCCAAACGGTCATCCTGACGATGAGGTCCCTAGCGGTGACCTGAGCGTCTAAAAGAAAGCGAAGACTCGGGCCGTGGTCACCCCCGCGTCCGCGTCCGGGCGGAGCCTCTCCCGCCCCGAGGGCCTGCGCCGCCCCGGGCTCTCCCCCAGCGTCAAAAAGGGGCCAAAAGGGACAAATCATACCTCTGTTTTTTGCCTTTTTTAAAAAAGTGAAACAATCGACTTGTTGAGTCCAGTGCTTCTCAAATTGTGATTCCAGGTCCCTGTGTTCCGTGAGGCCGCATATTCCCGTCGTGGTGACACTAAGCTGTTATTCGTCTTTGCTGCGTCCTGTCACGAGCGCATAGTAAAGGTCGCCGGAGGCCGCGCGACCGTGGTGTCAGGACAGTGAAATGCAGAAGTAGAGGTGAGAATCCCGACGTCCATCTACTAAGCCGACATTTATTCGTGCTAGCATGTAGTGGGGTTATTATTTTTAAGGAATTAATAAATATTTTTAAAGTTTTTAGATTTAACATCTGTTACAGTAAATGTCAGTGAACTAACGATAAACAAAAGCTCTTTGGGGCCCTCAATACTTAAGATCATAAAGGGATACTGAAACCCCAAAATGTGGAAACTGCTGGTTTGCTCCATTTTCTTCTTCTTACCTTTCAAATTTAAGTGCTTGTCACAGTGGGAAGGATGGGCATTTGCCTTGTTTCCTGTCTCGGATGCAAGGAATGTTTTAAAAAGAGAAAACTCATCCCTAATGAATCAACTCTCCCAGACTGTTTAGCCCTCTTCCGGGTGACTGGGGGCCTGTGGCCGGGCGTGGGGAGCTCAGGGTCAGGGCGGGGAGCTCAGGGGGGCAGGGGCGCGGCGGGGGGCTCAGGGGCGCGGCAGCGGGGAGGGCAGGGGCCCGGCGGGGAGCGCAGGGGCAAGGCGGAGCTCGGGAGAGTGGGGTTCCACAGCTTCTTGCACCTGGTCACCAGGCAAGCTGGGAGCTGGTCTCCAGAAAAGCAGGGAGGGGCTGGGGATACGACCACCCAGAATGCCAGGGAGGTGTCACGAAGCGCCCGTGGGACCCTTACCCCACCAGGTGGCGGTGTCCCTCTGGGAGACTTCACGGGACTCGAGGGCAGCGCGGCGCTCCCTGCTCTAATGGGACATCAATGCGCCTTTGCGCACATTTAGAGGAGCTGGCACCTCGGCAGCATCTGCTCAAGTCTTCCCGTCAGTCTCAGCACCTTTGGATAACCGCAGAGATTGACCAACGTCATTGCAGAGCAATTGCAACCACAACAGAATTTTGTCAAAAGCTGGCATGCTTTTCTGACAGAACTTGAAACGGTCCATCTCTGACGGAATGTGAAATGGACTCTTTGAAGCTCCGAGTTCCTCCGTCCCGAAATGAGAAAGTGTGCTGGGATAAGGGCATTGCCAGGAATGCCTTATTTAAACAACAGCCCCACGGGCAGGAAGCGGCACACAACACGAAGAAGAGACGGCATTTCAAAAGAAAGAGCTCTCCAGAGAAGGTCTGGCCAAGCAGCAAACATCTGCAGGAAGGGAAGTCTCCTCGACTGCACAGCCTCATCTTGCTGTCAGGAAAGGGAGAGAGAAGATTTAGCTAAGTTAGATAGGGAAGATATAAGAAGTCCAAAATTATAACCTTCGAGCTACTCTAGATTCTGAGAACAGGAGAGTACTCAACATAATGAAAATTTCTGGAAATGTAAAGTGGACCAAGGGAAAGCAATTGATTCTTACAAAGAACATCATTAATTCACAAAACTTAAATGTACCCCCAGAAATCTGCACCAATACGAGTTTTTGGCTAACAGCCGTACTCAATGACACAGATCATCTAAGAGTGACAGCACTGGGGAAGGTCATGCCTAATATTTCATCAGGCTTTCTTAATGCGTGCAAGGTGCTTCGTTAGGAACTGCACGCAGCCACCCAGGCTCTCCGGAGAAGCCCTCGGCAGGGACACGGGAAACAGGCACCTGCACGGGCAGAGGGCCTGATGTGCTGGTCCGCTTTGTCCACCTCTTGGCACCAGTGTGCCTGCACACAGCAGGTGCTCAATAAATGCTTCATGCATGAGTGATGATGGTGTAACTGAATTGGATTTTACTTTACAAAGAGGGAATTGGAAATCAGGGAACAGCTGCAAGGAGATTGAAAAGGAAAGATAAGTTTGGCAATATTTTATTATTTTTCCTGGATAAAATACAGCCTATAGTTGCTCTCTCAGAGTCTGGAATATTCTATTCAGTTGGAGTACAGCCTCTGTGGCTACTTCCTCAGTCTTTCTTTGTGCTTTTACAAAGTTTTTTAAAGGAATTACTTCTGTCTCTCTCTTTTAAATTGTTCTGTCTTTTTTAAAAAGTTTTTTGTAGAGACAGGATCTCACTATGTCACCCAAGCTGGTCTTGAACTCCTGGCCTCAAGTGATCCTTCCACCTCAGCCTCCCAGAGCGCCAGGATTACAGATGTGAGACACCGCGCCCAGCACCCTTAAAATGTGTTTAAAAAGAAAAGTACTAAAAGTAGGCTTAAAGGGAACTTAATGCCAAGTAATGGACAACTCAGTCAATTTAGCTGAAGATGGTGATTTGCAGCCAGAAGAAGTAGGCAGAGGGAGAAAACAAACTCCTCCTGATTGGGGAAAAATCAGGGCTACACATACAATGTGTCTGTTGTTAGGTTTCTGTCTGTGGGAGTCATACCTACTTCCGCTGTCGTGGGGAATAAATGAGATAGATAGAAAGTGCTTGGCATGCAGAATGTGCTTGTGAATATTAGCACCATTGTTCTTTCCTTGATTTGATTAGGGGATGAACTCCTCATATGCTTCTTAAAATTTTATTTTAATAGACTTTATTTTTTAGGACCGTTTTAGGTTTAAAGGAAAATTGCACAGGAAAGTACTGAAAGCTCCCATATACACCTTCCGCTCACCCACACTCCCTGTTAAAAACATCTTGCATTGTGTGGTGCATTTGTTAGTATAGATGAACCAATACTGACATATTATCATTAAGTAAAGTCAGTAGTTTACATCAGGATCCTCTCTTCGCGTTGTACAGTCTATGGGTTTTGCCAGTTTGCACAAAATTACATATTCACCGTTACGGTGTCATACAGAAGTTTCACTGCCCGAAAAGTCCTCTGTGCTCTGCCTGTTCATCCCTCCCTCCCGAACCGCTGGCAACCTTTGGTCTGTTTACTGTCTGTACTTGTGCCATTTCCAGAATGTCACGTGTTTGGAACCCTACCAAATGCAGTCTCTTCAGGCTGGCTCATTTCACTTAGCAATATGCGCGTATTTTGTGCATGATAGCTCATTTCTTTTTACTGCCGAGCAATGGTCCATTGTATGGACTCATATACATTTTGAATATCAATTTTCTACTGTAGTTGTAAGCATTAGAGTTAGGTAAAATTCATAGCTTTAAGCACTATGGCTGGGGAAAATTTGACATCTTACAGAGACAGTAAAACTTTAGTAGTTAAAAACATAGCTATTGCTGCCAAACATACCTGAATTTAGCAATACTCAACATTCAGAAAATATACATTGAATATAGTGTGTACAGGCGTTATGTTTGACACTCCCCACCATGGGGACAAAGTGGTGACCACACAGACACGGTTCCTCTCTCCCACCCCACAGGGACACAGTCTGTTTCACACCTGCCTGGTTCTTTGCACCATGAACAACTCACTTAACCCCCCAAACAACCCTATGAGTCGGTACCATCATTAGTCCCATTGCGCAGATGAAGAAACTGAGGTACAGAAAGGTTAAGTTACTTGCTCTGTGTCCAGCACTACTAGGGAGGAGCGATGGCATCAGACCGAGGCTCTCACCTGTCCCTCGCCTTGGTCTGGCACCAGCACGCCTCCTCCCTTCCCTTCCCCCTGCTGGGGGCTCTGGGTGCTGGGGAACCACGACATAGCCCTCCTCTGGGAATCCTTGGGCCGTGTCCTCTGACCGCTGGGAGAAGAAGGAAGAGATAGGGAAAAAGAGGACACGAGAGGTGAGCTGAGGCCTGCCGTGGACTGCCTTAAGACTGCCTTCAGCTTGCTCCTTTGACCAATAAACCGACCCTGACGTCAGCGGCAAAGGCATTCTAAGATGGTTTTGAGTGGTGGTGTCCTTGATGGTCGTAAACACAGACTTTTTTTTTCCTACGTGTAGTACCGTTGTCCTGCCCGAGTCAGAGCTAAAGTAGTACACATCTACGGAAAGTAATACGGAGATATTTCAAAGAGCTAAAAATAGAACTACCATTTGACCCAGCACACAGATTTTAACTCTCTTTGGGATGTATCTAAAAACATCTCTTTGCTTTATACTAGATTGTGTAACAGGCTTTAGGAAATCACTCACCAGAAAATATGCCTTCCTGCAATCACTGTAATTCACCATAATAAGGTAAAATGTTGGCCCTGTGGGTTGGTTTCTGAGTTCAGGACCAAGTTCAGCACTGCATGCCTTTGAGTGTGGCCTTCTGTCCAGCCGAGCCCCTGGCGGTGAGGCTTGCTCCCCCCAAGAGTCCTCGGGCGGCCCTAGCCTGTCCGCAGCAATCCCTTCCGATCTGCAATCTGCACTCGAAGAAACGCATCCACAGCAGTAATGGTTCCTCCTCATATGACTCTTGTGTTATTTGTATAAAATAAAGTCAGAGTTACTGTTAGGGTTCTCCAGAGAAATACACACACACACCTCCGTTTATATGGGAGGGCTAAGGGCTATCTGGAAAGTATCCAGCCATGGAACCATCCTCGTTACAGTAACATAAATGGCCCGGTACTTTCCGGACAGCCCTCGTGTGTATATCCAATGCACCATATATATATCCAATGTGTAACACATACTCATATGGTATATATAACATGATAGTGTGTGTTATCCCTAATGTCACACCATTCAGAATTAAATCAATGTGATGACTTCTGTCATCTCTGTAAAGTCAGGCACTGGGTCCTAAACTCAGAACTACACAGAATGTTCCCATTAGAAAAACCAAGTTTGTACATACTATTTTACTTGAAGCAACTTTTCTGGCCATGGAGCTACCTGAGAACCTGCTTATAAACCAACGTGGCACATGGCGTGAGGCCCAGGGAGAGTGGGGCTTGCCGGGGTGGGGTAGGTATGCGTGTCCTCACTGGCCAGGAGCCAAGCCCCTCCGCAAACGAGAGTCCCCTCTCACAGACCAGCTTTGCCTGCAGACGGAGGAGCCAGTGTCTCCGTGGCGACACTTCTGAGGCCCTGCTGCCCTCGCGGGGTCTGCCGATGTGTTGGTGTTATTGCAAAGTGTAAATTAGAGGAACTTTATTTGCATGGACTCACAAGATGTAAGGGCAAGGGCACCTCCTGAAGTGGAGGCGCCACAGCCGTGTCACTCTATCCAGAGGTGGGAGGGTGGGTGTCCAGACCCTTGCAACGCAGGTGGTGGCAGGAGGCGCTGAGGACACCACCGGGCAGGAGGGCAGAGGGTGGAGAGGCTCGGTGGCAGGTACAGGGATGTTTGCACCTATGCCTGGGAAGTTCCGTGTTCCCATAGGCGTGGCCACCTTCGGTCTCACACCTGCCAGGCTTGCAGGCTGTGCCGGTCCTTTCTGTGCTGAAGGCGCAGGTGCAGGGCTCCCTTAGCGTCCCGTTCCGAGGAACAGCATGAAAGGACGTTCACAAATGGCAAAATGGATTCGTGCAGTGTCATCGAGCCCTTGGCCACCACAGGCGCTGACTGCTGTCGGCTTCTGTCCTCTCCGGCGTGGACGTGAAGGCCAGCGGTTCGGGACATACCCGTCTCATGCGGCACACACAGCGTTTGCAGGTGCAGGGCTCCAGGTGCCACGCGGGGAGGAAGACTTGCTTGGCGTACACGGGTGTGCGGAGGTTAGAGACGCCAGCAGTGTCACAGTGAAGTCACTGCAAACCTAACCTCATGTCACCTAGTGCCACAGGCCGTGCTCTAGTCTTTCCGGAGCTCTAACATAACACACCAACGCTCTTCTTCTCATGCGCTCCTTGCTACGGCCTTCACCGAGCGGCAGCTGTAACAGCTTCGCTGTCCTCTCTGTAGTGGCTGACTTCACGTGCTGTTGCTGGTTCTGCAGCCCTAAATTCATGGTAAGGAACGGTAGTTTTTACCCAACATGTTTGTCTGGCTTAGGTAGATTTTACTGTTTGCTTTATTTCAGATTTCATAAAAATATATTAATGACTCGAAAAATTTGAGCATATGGGCAAAGCAGCAAGCAAGACTGCTTTAACTTTGAAGACTTTCTTCAGAAGTAATTCTAAAGAAAACAGTAATTATTAGGGGCAATCAATGCAGACTGTAAGGATTAAAAATGTGGAAAATTTAAAGTAAATCTTTTATTTCCTTTTGGAGAACACACACATGCACACAAGTGCACACACACGCACACACTGTGTTCTATTTAATAGGAAAGACTTCGGAAGCCTACGTTATTCATGGAAGAGCTTTATTTGCATTCCTTGTTGCCTGTGGAGACACATTTAATACATTGTTTCGGAAACAACACATTCAAGGGCCTCTCTCTCTCTTCCACTTTTCAGGCTCAGATTTAATTACTAGTGATGCAATGAAAGCCCAGGCAGCTCACTCCATGAGGACCCCAGTTTCTCAACCTGTGGCTGAATCTTACTGGCCGCCCTTTGTCATTAGCTGCCATTGTTGAAGATTGAAGCCCGCTAGAGAAACAAGTCTCTGTGCTGTCACCGCACTTTGTCTTCTGAAACAAGGGTCTTTAATTGGAGGACACCGTGAGGAGCACCGGGTGGCCACTTGGCCGAGGTGGCCTGACCCAGGGCCACTCTCCTGGTAGCCCGGCGGCAGCCTGGGGACCAGTAGCTGAGGGAAACCCTTCGCCCAGACACGCAGCACCTGGCGGGCGACCTCAGCCTCTCTTGCCGAGGCCTGGCGCCATTCTTACGTTCCTGAAGAAAGACTTAGTGTTTCAGAAGGGTGCCAGTCAGTGGCCGTTTAATCAAATAGAAATACAAATCGCTAAAAGAGTGAAAGGATTACTCCAACAAGGGCTGTGGAGTATTTTTCTAGGAGGAGTGAAGCCAGGGGACTTCAGCACCAAGCTACTCGCGACTGCGGGATAACCCACGTCGAAAGCGCCACCGAGTCGCTGGCCTGCCCACCGAGGCCGGGCGCAGGGAGGGCGCTGGCGCTGGGCGCCGGCGTCCGCTGTGAGATGGCCCTCGGCACGTGGCCCGCGAGGAACGCTGGCGCCTACAGCCTTCGAAGCCCCCACCCGCAACGCACTGGGGCGCAGAGCGCTGGGGAAGGCAGGGCCACGAAGTGCCGGGCTGGAGACGCTCGAGGCTGGCTTGCTTACAGGGCCGGTCGGACTGCTGCTGGCCTGTGCAAACCCCGGCTGCCGGGCGCACGCAGGGGAGCGCCCCTCGCAGCCTCGGGAGAGGCGTGAACTGGCGGGCCTCTCGGAGGCCAGCTTGGCAGCTTGTCGTAGAAGTCCTTTGACATAGTGGTTTGCATGGAAGAATTTATGAGACAAATTGCTGCATGGTTTATAAGACAGTAGAGTTTGAAACAAGGTAAAATACAGGTATGATAAAAAAGAGATTATGTACCTCTCTCCAATGAAATACCCTATAGTCCAAAACATCATATTCTAGAAGAGGACAGAAAAAAATAACAACATATAGCTGAGTGAAAAGCTTATAAAATAGTATCATTCTAATTCCATTTTATTTTTTTATTTCAGCATATTATGGGGTACAAATGTTTAGGTTATATATATTGCCCTTTCCCTCCTTCCCCCCTGGAGTCAGAGCTTCAAGCGTGTCCATCCCCCAGATGGTGCACATCTCACTCATTATGTATGTATATACCCATCCCCTCCTCCCCCTGCCCATCTGCCGGACGCTGGATAAATGTTATTCCTATATGTCCTAGATGTTGATCAGTTAATACCAATTTGCTGGTGAGTACATGTGGTGCTTATTTTTCCATTCTTGGAACACTTCACTTAGTAGAATGGGTTCCAGCTCTAGCCAGGAAAATACAAGAGGTGCTATATCACCATTGTTGCTTAGAGCTGAATAGTACTCCATGCTATACATATACCACATTTTATTAATCCACTCATGGTTTGATGGGCACTTGGGTTGTTTCCACATCTTTGCTGATTCCATTTTAAAATTGCTTAAAATGTCAAATTAAAGTTTGGAAATTATTTTTTCCAGCAAGTGAGTTACTACACACTCCTTAATGGAATCTGACTTCCATGGCCACCAAACTGCTTAAAAAGTAAAATTAAAAAAAATGTCTATGTATAAGATCAACGGAATTCTAAACATGTCCCCCAGGATTCCACTCTCTAACACTTGGAGCCTGAGAACAGGATGAGGTGTCACTCCACGGCTACGTTATGCTGTATAGCATGGTCGCCCTTCCTAGAGAAACAGTATGCTTGGGAGCCTAGTAGAATCACATGAGGTGCTTTAAAAACAGAGTCTTTCAGGCTGTTTGAGGAAAGGAAGCCAGAGAGATTTGAACATAAGAATGATGGTGCACCCTTGCTGGTTTGTAGCCAAGGAGGCAGGTGAGAAGGGAGTAGGGCAGCCTTGAGAGCTGAGACAGGTGAAGCTGACAGTGGGGAAATGGGGACCTAGGTCCCCATTCCTTACATATGCAAGGAACTGAACTTGGCCAAGAACCTGAATGAACTTGGAAGTGGATTCTTCCCCCAAGCCTCCACACAGGAGCGTAGCATGGCCTGTACCGTGACGCCAGCCTTGGGAAACTCTCAGCAAAAAACCTAGTCGAGCCACGTAGGACTTCGGCCCTCAGACCACAGAACTGTGAGCTGATAAATCTGTGTTGCTTTAAGTTTATCTGTGATAAATTCAGCTGCTACATTTGCGGTAATTTGTTACAAAGCAATAGAATAGTAATGCAAAAGAGTTCACAGAAAAAAAAGACTAGAAGAAGAGAAACTAAAATAATAACAGCAGTCACTCTCAGCAATAAAATGCTTCTTTTATTATAGATTTTGTGCAGTGAGTATGGATTCTCTTTCAATTCAGAAAAACTATTTTTTAAATAAAAAGTATAATCATATATTTATAAAATAAAAGTATAAAATTATATATGTAGGGTATTCACTTAAAATAAATAGATTGAAAAGGAGAAAACTTTCTTCTCTAACTTACCAATCATTTAGGGATTCTAACACAAAAGGCTACCTTAATTCAGAAAAACTGATGCACTATGTCTGTGATGTCACTTTATATCTATGGTCATTTCTTTGCCCCATACAGGGACTCAACATTATTTGTGCAATTAAAATGGAAAAATTATTTACCAGTTAACAACATAACCCAATTAATAGGTTGGTGCAGAAGGGCTTTATTCTCAAACTCAGCATGTGTCTATATTCTAGGGTTACATACACAAGGTAACCATAAAGTAGTTTCCTGTTCCTTTAAATCGACAGGCCTTAAAGGGGTAATGCTTAAGGAGCTGCCTCCTCCTTTGTTCTTTTAATGGCTGACGTGACCTGAGCCACAGGGAAATCCTCTCCTCCCGCCCCAGTGCCCTGCGGCCTCCCTGTCACACATAAGGGTGAGAGCAGAGCCAAGAGGAGTTGAGGGTTCAGGGAGGTAGACTGGGAACATGGCAGCCAGGGAGGGGACTAAGGGGAGGGAGAGGAAAAAGCTATGCCAGGGAAGAACCACTGGGAGGGTGGCCGTCTTAGCCTGTTGAGGTGGAGGCATGAGGAGCCCAAAGTGCTGGGTGGAAGTCTTAACTTCCAGCATAGAAGAATCGTTGTTGCACCTCCTGCTGGGAGCATTCTTCCCTCTGGAACTAAGCCCTCAAGACCAACAGAGCCGGAGGTTGCTGGGACAGAAAGCAAACGCTTTGCTAGTGGGTCAGCAGGGGCTGTGGTGAGTGTTACCACCGCTGTTTGGAGCCCGCGATTCCTGGCGATGGGAGAAATGGCACCGCATGTCAGGTGCTGGCTTGGCACATGTAACAGCCTCCTGGGGAACTTTGCCCTGCCCTGCCAGGCGTTGCCACCTAGCTGCCACTGGAACTTAGTCTTCAAAAGGTCCTTTCACCAATTTATCAGCTGCATCAGGATGGTGGGGACTCAGTAAGACTAACGAATCCCCTGGGCAGGGCCCTTTGCTGCACTCCTTTGGCTGAAGCGAGTTCCTTGATAAGAAGCAATGCTGAGTAGAATGCCATGCTGGTGGACAAGGTTTCTCTGAGTCCATGGGTGGTGGTTTTGGCAAATGTACTGCATGCAGGAAAGGGAAATCTGTATTTAGTGTAAGTGTCTATCCAGTAAGGACAAAATGCTCCCCTTCTATGATGAAAGTAGTCCAGTGTAATCAGCCTATGAGACAGCTCACAGGGGCTACCCAAGGAGTGGTGCTGTATCTGGGGCTCAGTGTTGGTCTCAGCTGCTGGCAGACTGGGCATCAGTGGCGGCCATAGCCAGGTTCACCTCATGAGTGGAAGTCCAATGTCACTGAGCCCATGCACAACCTCCATCCCTGCCGCTGTGGCCACTTTGTCCGTGAGCCCATTGGGCAATGACAGGGGTGGCTGGAGAAAGGCTGACTGGTATCTGCAGAATGGGTCATCCTATCCACTTGGTTATTAAGATCTTCTTCTGCCAAGGGCACCCCTTGGTGAGCATTCATATGGGACACAAATATCTTTACGCTTTATGCCCACACAGAGAGTTCTATCCACAGACTGCCTTCTCACCAATTTTATACTCATATTTTTTCTAAGTTCCTGACCATCCAGCCAAACCACTGGCTACAGCTCGTGAACAGGTATATAATCACATATCTGGCCATTTCTCCTTCCAAGAAAAATGAACCATCAAGTGCACTGCTCAACATTCTGCCCCTGGAAAGGGTCTCCCTCCCCATTGTCCTTCAGAGATGTCCCGAAAGGGGCTGCAGTGCTGTGGCTGCTGCCGTCCGCTTCTGGGTGGTGCCTGCATACTGTGCAGGACTGTTGACAAACCAGGCCCAAGCCTTCCCTCCCTCTATCACCTGGTTGCAGGGAACTCCCCCTGAGGCCACTGGTGCAGGCTGGGAGAGAGAAGGCAGTGTAGCAGGGGAAGGGACCATGGGCACTTGGGCCACTTCTTCATGAAGTTACCTTTCTTGTACCTCAAGGGCTCTGTCCTTTTTGATGATGGAATGATGTTGTGTGCACCCTACTTTATGGCTTAGTGAGTCAGATAACACACAGTTCATGATGTGCTACTCTGGTCACATGGTAACTTGGTGGCCCATGGTTAAACATCCAGTCTGCACTAAGGTCTAATAATAGAGAAAAGCTGTTTCTCAAAAGGAAAGCAGCTATCTGCAGAGGATGGCAGGGCTTCCCTGCAAAATCCTAAGGTCTTGCACTACAGTTCACCCATCAGTGCCTGCCTAGAGCTCCAAGCAGCATCTTTACCTGCCGCTGCCACTGCCAGCACCACGGATCTGTTGGGTCCTGCAGCACAAGTGGCAAAGCAGCTGGCAGGGCAGTCCAGACCTGCTGTGGTCCTCCTGCTGTTCTGAACCCCACTCAAAACTAGCAGCTTTTTGGGTCACTCTGTAAATGGGACAAAATAGCACCCTGAAATGGGGAACAGTTGCCCCCAGATTCTGGGGCCCCCTAGGCATTATGCCTCTTTCTTGGTCCAGGAGGGGCCGTATGCAACAACCTGTCCTTTGCCCAGAGAGTGTCTCAGCATGCCCCACACCGCTGGGCCTCTACAGATGCCGCTGAGGGAGGCCTCTGGATTTCTGTCAGACTCATCTCCCGTTTACTGGCACACAAATGTGTTACCAATAAGCGAGATTAGTCACCAGTTTTTGCTCAGTAGGTCCCACTCCAGCCAGCACAGTGGCCTCGACGCACGGACCAGCGTGCTGCTGTGGGAGGGAAGGTGACAAGATTCCTGGGAACCAACCTGTGACACAGAGCTGCAGAGGCGGCACGTCCCGACACAGGACAGTAAGGGCCACCGCTAGCGTCTCCCTCTGAAAGCACACTGCCCTGGCTGGCGCCCCGCACCACCAGGAGGGCCTTTGCGGAGCGGTGGCCGCGTGAGGAGTCAGGGCTGTGTCGCTCTCTCGGCAGCGCGGCCGGTCTGCCACGGCTGCTGCGACCGCAGCCCCTCCCTGGGAAGCCGTGACGCTGTGCTTGTAGGGTTCAAGTTACTTTTTATCCACTTGATGCAGAACTCTTTTGCTTGTGCAGATCAAGTAAGGATTTAGCAGGCTTCCCATCGTGCCACTCTAGAAGCACCGTAATCAACTAGCCAAGGCCACGGGCCTTGGCAGTTCAGACTGTTCTGGTTGCTGTGTTGGCTTTGCTGTCACCACAGCAGCCCTGCTCACCTTGCCTTTGGTGGCTGAGGCGACACTTGGCCCCTGCCACCCCGGCCCGACTGTCCCCATCACAGTCAGGTCGCCCAGTTCAGCGGCGGTAGTTCCCACGGTAGTCTCCGAGGGACAGAGGAGCGATCGCCGAGTTCCTCGAGGCCTCTGGAGACCCCGCGCACATTCGATTCTCACAGCCGTGGTGACAGGAGTGTCCACTGACCCCCAGGGCATGTGAGCAGGCCTAGCGTTCCAGTCTCACTAAGCCCTTGCATCTTTTTCTCTGCAGTATGCCTGGCACATCAGCTTCATTCATTACAGGCCACCTTTCGGTCCAAACTGGCTCCCCAGGCTACAACATTAAATCCAGGTTAAATCCACCAAATCTCTGCTCAGTAGTCCAATAATAATAACTTCCGCCAGACCTTCCCCTGTTATCCCACTCCTAATTTCCCTTCCCACACATATTCCCTGGATTTACGTCTATATAAGTTGGAAAATCATGTAGTTCTTTTTGTACTTCAAAATATTATCGGGGTGTAAATGTTTCTGTTACATGTGTCACTTTTGTAGTGCTTGAGTCGTGGCAGTAAGCGTGCCCATCCTCTGAACAGCGCTCACTGTGCCCGTGGGGCAGGAACGGCTCTTCCTGCCTGATTCCTGTGGGGTGTAGCAGCACAACCTCTCCCGGGTCCCGCCTCACACCTCCCCTTTAGGGCCTGCTGGCGTGGGGTCTAGTCATCAGCCCAGAGGCAGAGCGGGTGGGCTGGGTCCTGAGGGAGAGCGGGGCCTCGCAAGGCAGCCACCTCAGGGCAGCCTCGCAGCCTCCCCAGGCACAGCAGGGCCAGTCTCTCAGACCGGATGAGATGATCGCTTCCACTCTCAAAGAAGACTCCACAGAATCGAGGGGGCTGATGTCTCCAACCTCATTAGGCTCTCCCATATGTCCCTGTTCCAAGTTTTAGGGCTCCATTCTTTCCCAATGAATGCCCTCACTTTAATGTAGACACCTTGCAAGGTTGGGAATTCAATTTGTATTTTGATTCAGCCACTGGTAGGATGAGATTCTGGGTTTGGTTTTCAGTAATCTCAGCTTCACAAGTACAACAGACAAGTGTCTCTTTCAGGGCAGACATAGAAGCTTTCAGGTCATTTGTGTGGATTTGAATCAAATCCCCGAACTCATCCTTTTCTTCATTGCTTTGTCCAGTTAAAGTAGGAACCACCAGCCAGTCTCATTTTATTCATCAGGTTGACAAAAATGTTTGAAGGTAATACATAAAATAAGGCAGGGTCACTCGGCTCCCTGCCTTTTGTAAGTGCTTGGTCAGGAGTATCTAGTAATGGTACTTTGCGTACCTGTATCACCACGTCACATTGTGGACCATTGGTGCTCTCTTTAATACTGGAAATAGTCATTAGTCTCTCTAAATCTAACCATGTTAGAGACGTAATTACAGAAATTCCAGAACCAACTCAGAAAACTCGTCCTTAAGATTCTGCTCCTTTAGAATCACTCTGAACACTAAATTCTGTGTTAGTGAAGGTTCTCCAGGGGAACAAAGCACACACACACCTGCATATATATGGCGTGTGTGTGTATGCATGCGTTGTATATATAGTCAGCCCTCCATATCCATGAGTCCCGTATCCATGGGTTCAACCACCTGCAGATCAAAAATATTTGGAAGAAAACATGAAAATAACAATAAAATAATAAAAATAATACAAATAAAGAAAAACAGTATAATCACTATTTACATATCATTTATATTATATTAGGTGCTATAATATAGAGATGATTTAAAGTGTACAGGAGAATGTGTGTGGATTATTTGCAGATATTGCATCATTTTATACAAGACACTTGAGCATCCCTGGATCTTGGTATCCACGAGAGGTCCTGGAAGCAATGTCCCTTGAATACCAAGGGACGACTGTATATGATGTGTGCACACACACATACACACACACACAGAGGATTTGCTTATACAATTGTGTAGGCAAGTCCAAAATCTACAGGATAGGCTAGCAGGCTGGAGACCAAGAAAGGAGTTACTATTGCAGTGTGAGTCCAAAGGCAGTCATCTGGCAGAATTCCCTCTTTGTGAGGGAGATAATTCTTCTTTTGTCTTAAGACCTTCAACTAATTGGATGAGGCCCAGCCACATTATAAAGATAATCTACTTTACTCCAAGTCTACTGATTTAAATGTTGACCATCAGTAAAAGAACACCTTTGGAGAAACACCTAAAATAGTGTTTGACCAAATGCAGTAGTGTCCCCCCTTATCCTTGGGAGATAAGTTTCGAGATGCCCCAGTGAATGCCTGAAACCACAGATAGTACTGAGCCCTGTTTACACTATGCTTTTTCTATGCACACATAACTACGGTAAAGTTTAATTTATAAGTTAGACACAGTAAGAGATTAACAACAACAATAATAAATTAGGATAATTATAACAATATACCATTCACAATTTCACAGAGAGATTTATTCTTATCATAGATCTTAGCAACCTCAGCATACAATTTTTTCTTTCATTATTATTATATTAATAAATTGAGAACTTTTGTCTTGTCATTTAAAGGAAGCACTTTATGAATTCTCTTTGGCATATGCAAATTGTCAGCATCAATTTAAATAATTAAATTATTTTAAAATTTATTTTATTTTATTTTTTTATTTCAGAGTATTATGGGCTACACACACTTTGTTTACATAAGTTGCCTTTACACCAGCTGATCAGCATGCCCATTCCCCAGACACCACATGCCACATCCATTAGGTATGGATTTACCCATCCACTCCTCTCCTCCCCACCTGCCCTACACCCTATGACTGTTACTTCCCATATGTGCACATTAGTATTGATCTATTAGTACCAATTAATGGTGAGTACATGTGGTGCTTGTTTTTCCATTCTTGTGATACTTCACTTAGAAGAATGGGCTCCAGCTCCATCCAGGATAATACAATAGGTAGTTCATCATTTTTTTGTGGCCGACTCTATGGTATACATATACCACATTTCATTGATCCACTCATGTATTGATGGGCATTTGGATTGTTTCCACATCATTACAATTGTGAATTGTGCTGCTATAAACATTTGAGTGCAGATGTCTTTTTTTATTGAATGTCTTTTGTTCCTTTGGGTAGATGCCCAGTAGTGGGATTGCTGGATCAAATGGTAGTTCTACTTTTAGTTCTTTAAGGTATCTCCGTAATACTTTCCATAGAGGTTGTACTAGTTTGCAGTCCCACCAGCAGTGTATAAGTGTTCCTATCTCTCTGCATCCATACCAGCATTTGTTGTTTTGGGACTTTTTGATAAAAGCCATTCTCCCTGGAGTTAAATGATACCTCCTTGTGGTTTTGATTTGCATTTCCCTGATGATTCAAGATGTTGAGCATTTTTCCACGTTTGTTGGCCATTAGCCTATTTTTTGAAAAGTTTTTGTTCATGTCCTTTGCCCACTATTTAATGGGGTTGTTTCATTTTTTTCTTGCTTATTTCCCTGAGTTCTATATAGATCCTAGTTATCAGCCCTTCATAGCATTACTACTCTTGCACTTTGGGGCCATTATTAGGTAAAATAAGGGTGGCTTGAACACAAGCACTGCAATACCACGACAGTCAATCTGATAACTGAGGCGGCTACTGGGTGACTAATGGGCGGGCAGGGCATACAGTGTGGATATGCTAGACAAAGGGATGAATCACAGCCTGGGTGGAACAGAGCAAAGTGGCATGAAATTTCATCATGCTACTCAGAATGCTGTACACTTGAAAACTTATGGCTTGTTTATTTCTGAAATTTCTGGGATTTGCCAGTTAATATTTTTAGACTTTGGTTGACTGCAAAACTGTGACCACCTACCTGCAGATGGTTTATGCTGATGACACCCTGCATCTTTGCATCCTGAGGCTTTCTCCAGCTGAGGAAAATGCTTGTCCAATGGGCAGGGCAGGCTGAAAGTACAGCACAATTATTAGGTTAGTGCAAAAGTAATTGTGGTTTTAGCATTGTTGGAACTTGCCATTTGATGTTGGAATACATTCTTAAATATGGCTATGCTACACATCATTTTTATGTGCATTTCTCGCTTTATGCTTTTTTGCTAATGACTTATTACTTGCTGTTTATTTGATATTTATTTAGACTATGGAAATGATTTTAGACAAAAAGCAAATTTGAATGATTTTCTTATTTGAGTTCAAAATGGGTCGCAAAGCAGTGGAGACAACTCACAACATCAATAACGCATTTGGCCCAGAAACTGCTAAGGAACGTACAGGGCAGTGGTGGCTCAAGAAGTTTTGCAAAGGAGATGAGAGCCTTGAAGATCAGGACTGGAGTGGCCAGCCATTGGAAGTTGACAGTGACCAAGTGAGAGCAAACATCGAAGCTGATCCTCTTACAACTACACGAGAAGTTTCCAAAAAACCAACGTGGACCATTCTATGGTCGTTCAGCATTTGAAGCAAATTGGAAAGGTGAAAAAGCTTGATAAGTGGCTGCCTCGTGAGCCGACTGAAAATCAAAACAGTCATCATTTTGAAGTGTTGTCTTCTCTTCTTGTATGTGACAATGAACAATTTCTCAATCGGATTGTGACATCCAATAAAAAGTGGATTGTATACAACAATCAGCCATAACCAGCTCAGTGGCTGGACTGAGAAGAAGCTCCAAAGCACTTCCCAAAACCAAACATGCACCAAAAAAGGTCATGGTCACTGTTGGTGGTCTGCTGCTGGTCTGACACACTACAGCTTTCTCAGTCCCAGCGAAACTATTCCATCTGAGAAGTCTTCTCAGCAAATCGATGAGATGCACCGAAAACTGCAACACCTGCAGCCACATTGGTTAACAGAAAGGGTCCAATTCTTTTCCATGACAAAGCCCAACAGCATGTTGCACGACTGACACTTCAGAAGCTGAAGAAATTGGACTACGAAATTTTGCCTCATCCATCACATTCACTTGACCTCTCACCAACCGGCTACCACTTCTTCAAGCATCTCCTCTTTTTGCAGGGGAAACACTTCCATAACCAGCAGGTTGCAGAAAATGCTTTCCAAGAGTTCATAGAATCCTGAAGCACAGATTTTTATGCTATAGGAATAAACAAACTTATTTCTAGTTGGCAACAATGTGTTGGTTGTAATGGTTCCCACTTTGAGTAATAAAGATGTATTTGAGCCTAGTTATAATGATTTAAAATTCACAGCCTCAAACTGCAACTACTTTTGCACCAACCTTAATAGCGCCCAGGGAAGTGGTGTCAATCAATAAGGAAAGGGAATGAGGAACCCTACTCCATTTTCCTCACTCTTGGTGGGACTTCGCTGAAGTGTGTCATCCTCAGTCTCCCAGAGGGTCCCAGAAGGATTGAGCTCCAGTGCCCACAGCTGGCATTTCCTTCAGCAACTTCCCTGTCTGCTCACCGTGCTTCCCGGGTCACCTCCCAAACGCTCCTCAGGGCTGGCTTCAGGGAAACCCAAACCAAGACCAAGTCAGAATTTTAAAAAGTGCTAGTAGCTTTGCTTCAGAATCTCCACAAAATTTCCAGATGCCTTTTCATTTTTTTCCCCTAATTGAATATGATTTTCAAAGGAAACAGCCTTAGAGATAAAGAAGTGTTTTTCATTTTTATTGCTTTCCTACTTAAATTATCAATATTGTTGCAGTTTTGTTTCTACACTTTTCATTGCGAATGCAGAGCATTTTTAATTATATTATGGATTGAAAGTTTCTTATGCACTGACCTCAGACACGACCAACTTTAACAGTTTCCATAGGAAAGCAAATCCCAAATGGAAAGAAAACAAACGGAGAAACCAAGTTTTGGACCATGTATATGGAGTGCTGCATTTGTACCAAAAAATTTAGATGGGAGATACAAAACAAACTAGCCTACCACTGCTTGTGACCATGTCTTAAGTGTATCTTAAATTTTGTTTTTTTTTTTTTGGGGGGGGGGGTTCTTATTCTTGTTAATTTATTTTGATTGCTTGATAATGGCCACATTTAGAAGCTTCTGTCAGTTTCCTACATCTGCCAGCTACTGGCATTGTTCCATCTCTCTCGGATAATTCCTAGCATCGCCTCCTGTGGAAATAGCTGCTTCTGGCAAACTGTTCAGTTTATCATTTAACCAAAACATTTGTATAGTTCCACTAGGTTAGAAAGCAAAAATGGGGCTGATTGTTTTTGCATAAAGACAAGTCAAATCAAGGTATGCTTTAAACCATGAAATGAAATTTAATTAAATATTGGAAAGACAAACATTTCACTATAAACAGACATTCTTAAATATTGGTTAAATGATACAGAAGAGAAATTACAGCTTTACATATAAAGAGTATTTAGTGGTGACTTTATAAGTGTTTCCAAAGATAATCCATGCATGCTATCAATGTGCCACTTTCTCATTTTGGGGAGTTTTGGCTCTGTGAAGGTGCCTTGGATGGAGCTGCTTAGACTTTGTAACTAAAATGTCCTCAGCAACAGTTGGGAGTGAGCATGTTGCCGGGGCCGGGCTGGTATGGCTTGTTGCGTCCAAGCCTTCACCCTCCCATCTTTATGCACACATTTGCTTCTACCTCATATTTATTTGACTTACATGTGTCTTCATGTTAGAGTAATACTGTTCCCTGAAAAATAACTCGCAAACTCTGATACTCTGTCCAATCCATGCCATCAGCATCTCATGGCATCCACTGAGTATGCTCCCCAGAGTTGCCCTCCCAGGATGGGGAGGAGACCTTGGTGGAAACTGGAGAATTCAAACCCTACCCAATACAGAGGTGCTTAGAGGTACTGGATGTCACTTGAGACTGGGGCACCCTTGAAAGGCTGACTGGGTCCTGTGGACCAACAGGTTAAAGAAAGGATTTGTCATGAGGGAAAGGGCAATTATTCCCAAGTCTGCGCCCTCAAGTATAAAGGAGCTATGGAGAATGCCATCAGGTTTCCAAAATCAAACTTTAAAATTTGGTCAGGACTCCAGGACCTTCTACAGTGTTTTCTTTCAAGTAGCTTCATTAAGATACAATTCAATACTCTATAAGTCACTCATTAAAAGTGTACAACTCAATGTTTTTTTTATTATGTGGACTGGGTTGTGCAACCATCATCACAATCTAATCTAATCTAATTACAATATTTTATCTCTCCTCCATAAGGCTATGCACCCACCCCATAACACGCCTACCACCCCTTTGCCCTGAGCAACTAAAACTTTCCATCTCTATAAATTTGCCTATCCTGCACATTTCACACACGCAGAAGCACATAATATGCAGTCTTTTGTGATTGGTTTCTTTCATTCAGCATAATATTTTAAGGTTCATCATATTGTAGCATGTTTAAATACTTCATTCCCTTTTATGGCTGAGAAATTTCCATTGTAAGAATATACCACGTTTTATTTATCCATTCATCAGTTAATGGACAGTTGAGCTATTTCCACTTTTTTACTATTATAGATAATGCTGCTATGAGCATTCATGCATAAATTTATATATATATATATATGTATGTTTTCAATTTCCTTTGCTACAAACCTAGAAGTGGAATTGCTGGGTCATGTAGTTTAACATTTTGGGTGACTGTTTTCTACAGTATATTCACTGTTTTACATTCCCATCAGAAATGTAGGAGAATTCCAATTCTCCCACCTTCCCAACACTGTTATAATTGTCTGTATTTTTGATTATGGCTATCCTAGTGGGTGTGAAGTGGTATGTCATTATGGTTTTGATTTGCATTTCCCTAAGGACTCATGATGTTGAGTATCTTTTCATGTGCTTATTGGCCATTTGTATATTTTCTTTGGAGCAATGTCTGCTCAAGTAATTTCCTTTTACAAGTTGAGTTATTTGTCTTTTTATTATTTAGTTGCATGAGTTTTTTGTCTATTTTTTATGCAAGTACATTATCAGATATATAGTTCATAAATGTCTTTTCCCATTCCGTGGATTTCACTTTTGCCTTCTTGATAGTGTCATTTGCAGCACAAAATTTAAATTTTGATAAAAAACAATTTATTTTTTTCTTTTGTTGCTTGGGCTTTTGGTGTTATATGTAAGAAGTCCTTGCTTAATCCAAGGTCATGAAGGTTTGATCCTATGTTTTCTTCTAAGAGTTTTTTAGTTTTGGCTTTTACATTTGTATCTGTGACCTACTTTTAGTTAATGTTTGTGTGTGATGTGATGTAGGGCCCATTTCATTCTTTTGTCTGTGGCTATCCAGTTGTTCCTGCACCATTTGTTGAAAAAACAATTTTTTCCCCCTTGAATTGTCTTGGTACCCTTGCTGAAAAGCAATTGGCTATAAATGTAAGAGTTTATTTTAGGACTCTTAATTCTATTCCATTGATCTATATTTTTATCCTTATGCTAGTATAAATCTGTTTTGATCACTATACCTTTATAGTATGTTTTGCAGTCAAGAAGTGTGAATTCTCCAACTTTGTTCTTCTTCAATAGTTGTTTTAAATATTCTATGTTCTTTGCATTTCATGAATTTAAGACCAATTTATCAATTTCTGAGAAAAGCCACCTGGGATTTTGACAGGAATTGTGTTTAATCTGTGGATCCATCTGTACAGTATTATCATCTTAACAATAGTAAGTGTGGGACAATGGGACATCTTTCCACTTATTTAGCTCTTCTTTATTTTTTTAACAATATTTTGTAGTTTTCATTGCACAAATCTTGTACTTCTATTGTTAAATTTATATCTAAATATTTAGTTCTTTTTGATGCTATTATAAATGGAATTGTTTACTTAATTTTATTTTTATAATGTTCATTGTAAGAGTATAAAATAGAATTAATTTTTATATATTGATCTTTAATCTTGCAACCTTGCTCAACTCATTTCTTTTAATAGATTTTTAGTAGATTTATTAGGGTTTTGTAGATGTGATATTGTGTCATTGTGAGAAGAGATATTTATTTCTTCTTTCTTTGTTTTTCTTTCTTTCTTTTGTTCTTTTTTTCTAATTGCCTCTAGTACGACGTTAAATAGAAGTAATGAGGGCTGACATCTTTATCTTGCTCCTGAACTTACCAGGAAAAGTTTCCTTCCTTCACCCTTAAGTATGATGTTAGCTCCTTCACCCTTAAGTATGATGTTAGCTGAGGGTTTTTTGTAGATGCCCGTTATTTGGTTCTTCTCTATTTCTAGTTTGTTGAAAAGTTTTATCATGAAATGGTGTTGGATTCTGTGAAATGTTTTTCTGTATCTATTGTCCTTTATTCTACCAATGTAGTTTATCGTATTAATTTAGCCCTCATATCACTTTATGTTCCTATGTTTGCTACTATATGTGTGCATGTGATTTACAGAAAACCTCTGAGAGCAGTGTATTTTGATAAAGAATTGAAGGACAAAGTTAAAGAGGCTGAATGTTGTCTAAAAGTGTGTTTTGGGGGAGAAAAAGGCAGAAGCTAATGGTGGCTACTGTACTGATAAGAGAAACAATTGCAATGTATACAGAAAAAGTCAGCAGTGCAGTGAAATGGGCACATTGAGCAGACGTTCAGAGAGACGCTCCTTACAGAGTTGTCTGTCGTTAAACAAAGTGTCATTGAAAATAAACTTCTGTGAAATTACAGTTAAATAAGTATTTTATCAATAATGGTAATAAGTACTCAAAATTCATCACTTCCTAATTATTTTACTATATTTTACTGTTATTTATGTCCTTAAAATTGTTTATGTTTATTGTATCTGTGAGGTGAAAATACGATACACTGGTGTGATACTATTTCTTCCCAAATCTGTATTTAGTAATGTAGTTTGTCACTGGATTAAGCCATGTATTTACACCACAGAAATCAGCAAATGCCATGAAAAATGTTTTTGAAGAGCCAATCGTCACACATTTACTAGCATGCCACCACCAGCAGACTCAGCACAGCGTGCATGTGAGCAACAGGGGAAATCCACACGGTTTCCTAGACAGGAATGCCGAAGAAAATGCGTAACTGTTTCTTGCTGTTCTTCCCTAGGAAGAATTAAGAGTGAGATAAATTCAATTTAGGAACAGTTTATTGAAGGCAGCTTCCTGTGTGCTCAGCAGTGCAGCAAACATCCAGCATAAATGCTTAACATTATTTATGCAAAAGGTGACTCTTTGCGGAGGTGGGATTAAATGATTCATATAAGATCCTTTTATTTCAAACAGTTTATTCATCTATAAAGAAATGCTTAATACAAAGCCTAGTAGCCAAGCAAATTGTTTTTACCAGACTGTTGAATCGCAACATCATTTCTTTTATTTACATTCAAAGCATTCTGGTCATTCAATATTTGTCTGAACTCCTCCTAAGATATAAACAGATTTTTGAAATGTAGATAATTGATATTTGATGTAGCTCTTTCCTATTACATTAAAAATTACTTGGCAAATGCAAATAAGTCAATCTTCAATAATCTAAACAATTGTTTTTCATTAAACCCTATGCTTATAAGAGCTGTGTAGTACAGTCTCCAAGTGGGTGCTCTTGTCTTCACTCTTACCTGAGCTACTGATGCATGTAGCAGAACACAGGAAGGGAATCACAATCGCCTGGGAAAAAAATTCTTCCTTTCATTCTAAGCTGTCATCGTTGCTGAATAATGATACAATTTTAATAGCTTAATCTTGAAAACTGTGCTGCATTTAATTTTCATTTTGTTAGAAAAATTCTGTCTCTCTACACAACTGCAGAAAGCATTTGGAGACCCCGGATCAAATCTGCTGTTGATGTGAAGTGGCCAGATCTCATGGCGGCGTTGGTAGGCACTCAGCCAACAGTGCTGACACAGCCTAAATGTTCGTGGGGCTCTCTCTCTCATCAACGTGAAACCTGAATAGATATGAATCTTTTTCTCATTTCAAATAGGGGAATGCTGAACCAAATTGAGGGTGAAAAAATGCTTAAATATATAGCTCATCTCACAGGAAAGGCAGTGCCAGACACAAAGAATAAGGGGAGGGTGGCAGTGCTGGCCATACAGGACCTTGCTACAGGCCCGGGGTGGGAAGGGGAGCAGATCCGTCACAGAGCCCGAGACTTGGGTATTAACACCGATAGAAGTATGAGACAGGAGCCTCGGACTCAAGTGCCTAGACCTCAGCATAAACCGGCACTTCCTAAAGGTTATATACTCTCAGTCAAGAGAGGATAAAACATTTCTACCACCAGTCAGGGTAATGACAAAGTGCTTCCTCCATCCAAGGATCTGGATAGAAAACAAAATATCTTCCGCTGGGAACTGACACATTGACTGCCATGCGAGTTGTATTTAACTCACAATGGTTTTGAGCCTGGGGCATAGTGAGGCAAAACTCTGCAGCTGGATCCTGAAAATCTTACTTATTGATGTTCTTATTGTTATAATTAACATCAACAATTTCATTCTAAAAACATGGATTGTATTGCATATAACTCACACACAGAAAACAATAAAAAATAACAAATTAGAAAGGATCGTTTTGTTTTAATAATATACTGTAGCCAAGGGAAAAATATTTTTTTCTAGCGTGACAGTAAATGTGTTGAAATGCTGAGCCAGAGCCACACGTGGGTCTGGAACGTGTCCTGTCCTCCTGCTGTAAACCCTGCAAGTCAAGAATTTCACAAAATTGTCATGAAATGAGAACTACCCTGGGAGAAATACACTCACAACGCTCTGGAGAAACAGCCCACAGTGCATGAAATGTGAGGTAGCCACAGAAAAGGCAATCCCCACCAAAGGAAGGATTTCTTTAAGTAAGAAAAAAAGCACAAGCCATAAATTAAAAGATCGAAAAAATCCACTACCTAAACATTAACAGTTTGTGAAAAGACATTATGGAGTAAGACAAAAAGGGAAAACTTTCACTGAGAGAAATATTTTCATGTGCTGAGCTTGTAGTATATTAGAATTTGAATATGTTAACAGTACGGACAAAGAAGAAAAATGCAAAAGCCCAATTAGAAACATAGCAAAGGTTGTTGTAGGGGGCATTGTACGCTGCCTACTCAAAGTCCCTTCTCTCTCCTCCTTGGCTGCTTTGAATCGTATGTGGTTGTGTGTAACAATGACCTAGCCCTGGGCACCAGTCCTGCCTTTCCTATCTTTCTTAGGTCTCAGGGTGCTCATGTGGCACAGGCCTTGTTAATGAGATACAACAAAAGAAATGTGCTGAGGGGTCTTACAGAAAGCAGCTTCTTTCCAAAGAGAAAGGGAGTGGATCTATTGGTGCCACTCCTCCCTTCTTCCTTCTGCCTTGAATGCTAACTTGATGTCTAAAATGCCGTGAAGCCACAGCAAGAGACAAAGGCCAGGGGAAGGCCAGAAGCACACACAGGATGTGTCATCAAGGAGCCATCAAGGCAGAAATGCTAAGTGGATTCAACAGGTGAAAATCCATCAGTGTAATTCACCATATTAACATATTTAAAAAGAAAAACAATATTATCACGTCAATAAATGTAGAAAAGCCATTTGAAAACAAAAAATATTTAATAAAACATTTAGCCAGATGGGCCAAGAAAAAAGAGAAGATATAAATTACTAATATCAAGAATAAAAAATTGAACATCATTAATTCTATAGACAAAAAATGTATAATAAAGAAATATTATGAAAACTTTTTGCTAATAAATGTGACAATTTAAGTGGGCAACTTTCTTGTAGGATACAAATTACCTAAACTCACTCTAGAAGAAATATATAGCTTGAGTAGTCCTATATCTATGAAAGAATTGAAAATTGAAAGTTAACATCTCCCACAAGAAAAGCCCCAGGCCCAGATGACTTCACTAGTGAATTCTCCAAACATTTAAGGAAATAATAATACCAATGTTACATAAACTCTGTCAGAAAATAGAAGTGGAGGGGAAAATTCCCAACTCATTTTATGAGGCCAGCATTATCCTATAACAAAACAAGACAATGACATTATGAGAAAAGAGAACTACAGACCAAATTCCCTCATTATACAAAATAGTTTTTAAAAATCTAGCAAACTGAATCTAGAAATATAAAAACAGGATAATATGTCATGACAAAGACAAGATGTCTGCTCTCATTACTTCAATCCAACATTGTACTGGAGGTTCTCACCACAGAAATATGACAAGAAAAGAAAATTAAAGACATACTAATAGGAAAGGAAGAAGTAAAACTCTATTTGGAGAAAACATGATCATCTTTGTGGAAAGTCCTAAGGGAGCTATAAAAAAAGCTTCTGAGGCGGAGAAAACTGTCGTGGGGCTAGTTGGAGGGCACGCTGCTGGGGCTGGGGCCTGGCATGCCAGGCCCCCAGTGCCAGACCTGTGCTCCGGCAGCATTGGCTGCGTTATTCTGATTGGGTACTTTTTGAATCCCACTGTTGCTGATTGGATGTTAAAGCTTGTTGCTGATTGGACGCTTTTTGGAGTCCCTACCAAGGGTATAAAAACAGGAAGAGAACAAGGAATGGGGGAGGGTCAGAAGTCAGAAGTGGGTTGAGCCTGCTGGAAGAATAGAGACTGTTCTCCGACTCTTCGTGTGCCACTCAGTGCTTTCCCGGGTCAAGAGCTATTACCCTGGCTATTCCACAAGAGCTGTAACACTAGCCGTACTCTTTGCCGTAACTCTTCTAGGATAAATGAGTTAGTAACATTGCAGGACACAAAGACAACATATAAAAATCAGTTGTCCAGTTTGGGCTCCAGTCCAAACAAGACGGCTGCTACCCGTGAAGCACAACTCAAAACCCTGGAAATAACACGGGAGGAAATCAAAAGAGAACTCTGACAGGTGGTAAGAAGAAAGTGAATTATGAGTAGTTTAAGACCCTAGAAATGGAGGAATGGTGTCACAGCAGGGCTTTTTCTGACCCTACACAACAGAATGAGGCCATCCAGGCCAGCATGCCCCAACCCCCAACCTAGTAACACAAAGCAGCCAGGTGGACTCATTTATCCTCCGGACTGAATGGGAGTCCTGCCAGTAACTCCAGTGGGGCCAGCTGTACCACTAAGAGGCAGCAATCAGGAGTCTACCCTTAAAAAATGGCTAAAGGAAGTTTTCAAACAGAAAAGAAATGAAAAAAGAAGAAGAAATCTTGGAAAGTCATAAAGGAAGAAAAAAATATAAGAAATAGGAGAAAATGAGCATATAAAATAGACTACTCTCCTCTTGAGTTTTATAAACTATATTCATGATAAAAACAAAAATTATAACACAATCTCATATTCTAGACAATCAAATTTAAGTGTGGAGAAAGGAAAGGTACTGAAGTGGAAGTGAGGTGTCCATACTTCACTCTAGGCAGTTAAATGGTGCTATCTTTGGACGGCAGTAAGTCATATTTGTGTATTTTAATACCCTGAGCAATCACTGAAAAAGCTACACAAAGAAATAGAAACATTGCAAGTAAGTCAATGTGGAATCCTAAAAATGTTTAAGTAACCCACAGGAAAGCATGAAAAGAAAAACAGAGAAATAAGAAAGAGAAGGAACAAGTTATAAAATGGCAGATAAAGCCCTAAATATAAAAATTTATCTTTAATGTGAACCATCTAAACACAGCCCCAAAAGGGCAGAGATTGACGGAGTGGATTTAAAACACCACTGTAAATTGTGTAACTGTTTACAAGACACTCATCTCAATAAGTAGGTTTAATGTAAAAGGATGGAAAGTGACATACCATAAGTTTTTTAAAAGGCATGAGTGATTATATAAATATCAGATTAAGCAAACTTCAGAGCAAAGAAAATTACTAGAAATGAAGAGGAACATTACATAATAATTAAAGGATGAATCTACCAGGAAGATACAACAATCCTAAATGTCTAGTCACTAAACAACAGAGGCTCAAAATATATGATGCAAAAAATTGGTTGAGTTGAAAGGTAATAGAGACAAATAAAAAATTGTACTGAGGACTTCAACATCTCCTTCTCAGCAACTGACAGAACTTCTAGAGAAAAAGTCAGCAAAGATAAAGAAGTATAATACAATCAACCAACAGGCTCTAATTGATATACACAGAACACTCCACCTACCCAGAATGCATATTTTTGGCAAGTACTCATGGAATATTCACCAAGACCACATCATGGGCCATAAAACAAATCTTAACAAATTTAAAGTAATTATGATCATAGAGCATGCTCTCTGATCAGAAGGGAGTCAAACTAGAAATCAGTAACAGAATGAAAACAGGACTATTTCTAAACACACTTCTACATAATCTAAGGGAAATTAAAATTGAATGGAAATAAAAATAAAGTATTTCCAAATGTGTAATATGGAGCTAAATAGTGCCGCAAGGGAAATTCCTAACACTTAATGCTTACACTAGAAAAGAGAGGGGTCTTAAATTAATAACCAAGTTTCCTAAATCAATAAACTAGACAAAGAAGAACAAAAGAAACCCAAAGCAAGCACAAGGAAATGATAGATAAGCACAGAAATCAATAATTTAAAATAGGAAATAAACGGAAAACAATGAGACAAAAAACCTAGTTCTTTGAAAAAGTTAATAACATTGACAAACCTCTAGCAAGACTGACAGAGAAAAAAAGAGAAGAGATACAAATTACTAACTTCAGGACTGAAACAGGATGTCATTATAGACTCTCAGACTTCAGAAGGGCAAGGCAACACTACTAACAACTACACACATGAAATTGACAACTCATGTGAAATGAACTCATTCCCTGAAAAGTTCTTATTGCTGCAACACACCCAGTATGAAACAGATAATTTGAATAGATTTACCACTGTGAAGGAAGTTGAGTTCATAATTTAAAATCTCCTGAAAAAGGAATCTCCAAGGCAGTTGGTTTTACTAGAGAATCCTACCAAAAACGATAAGCCAATTCTGCACAATTCTTTCCAGAAAACAGAAAACACTTTCCACTTTATGCTATGAAGACACTGTTGTCCTGATACCAGAACTATAGAAAAAGATAATTCAAAAAAAGAAAACTATGGATCAATATCCCTCATGAACTATAGAAGTACAAAATTTCAACAAGTATTAGCAGATAGAATTCATCGATGTAAAAGAATTATACACCATAACCAAGGGGGTTTATTCCAGATGTGCAAGGCTGTTTCAATACTGGAAAAGCAATTGGTGTAGTTCACCATGTTGATAAGCTAACAAAGAAAACTTACAGGACTGTATCAACTGATGTGGAAACCATTTGATAAAATTCAACAACTGAATATTATAAAAACTCCTAGAAAACTAGGAATAGAGGGAACTCCCTCAACTTGATAAAGAACATGGACAAAATCTCTTAAGCTAATATTATACTTGGTAGTGAAAGACTAACTACTTTCCCTCAAGGCTAGAAACAAAGCAAGGGTGCCCAATCTCACCACGGCTATTGAATATAATCATCAAAGTTCTGGGCAATACAAGAAAACTGGAAAAAGAAATAAAATGCATATGGAGAAAGAAAGAACAAAAGAAAGAATGAAAGAAAGGAAGGAAGGAAAAAGGAAGGAAGGAAGGAAGGAAACTGTCTTAGTTGTGGATGACATGATGGTCTATGTAAAAAATCCATGGGAATACCATTCCCTCCCCCACCACAAAAAAAAGAGATAAAACAACTAGAACTAATAAGTGCATTCAGCAAGTTTGCATGATACAAGAACAATACAAAAATCAATTATGTATAGTAACAACAAACATAAGGAAACCAAATTTTTTTTAAAAAAATAGAATTTACAATTACTCCAAAGGAAAAATATACTCATGTATACATTTTGTAAAAACATATAAAAGACCTACGTGCTAAAAATAAAAATACTGATGAGGTAAATTAAATATCACCTGTATAAATGGAGAGACATATGGTATTTTTGAATTGGAAGACTCATGTGATAAAATAGTGCCAATTATCCCTAAATCAATCTATAGGCATAATGTAATTTTTATCAAAATCTAAGTAGTGTTTTGTAGACGTAGGCAAACTGATTATAAAATTTATATGTAAGGAAAAGACCCTAGAATAGCTAAAACAATCCTGAAAAAGAAGAGTAGAGTGGGAGCCATCACTTTTCCCAATGTTAAGACTTACTCTAGAGCTGTAGTCATCAAAACAGTTTGTTATAGTGAAGGTATAGACACACAGAACAGAAGATAGAGCCCAGAAATTGATCTATAGAACTGTGCTCAAATAATTTTTGACTAAGTAACAAAATTGATTCAGTAGAAGAAAGATAGCCTTTCCTGAAAATGGTTCTGGACTAATTGGACGTCCATAGGCAAAATAAAATAAAATAAAAAACTTTGGCCTAAATATCACATATTATTGTTAAAAACTTGATATGGTCACAAACTTAAATGTAAAATTATAAAGCTTCTAGGAAAAAACTGAGCAGAAAGCCTGTAGGATGTAGGGCTAGGCATAGTGCCCTTCCACTTGACATCACAATCCTGATCCGTAGAAGAAAAAAATGTTAGACCTCATCAAAATTTAAAACTTTCCCTCTGTAAAAGACCTTGTTAAGATGATGAAAAGACAAGTCACAGACAGGGAGAAAATTCTTGCAAACTACATATCCAATAAAGACTAGTATCTAGAGCAAGGGTCCTCAAACTTTTTAAACAGTGGGCCAGTTCACTTTTCCTCAGACCATTGGAGAGTGCGCACTGTGGGCCTGGGACGAGTCCACTGCTAAGCACGACAGGCGGTGGCAGCAAAAACACCCAGCGGGCCGGATAAATGTGCTAGGTGGCCCTCGAGGGCCATAGTTTGAGGACGCCTGATTTAGAGTATATAAAACTCTCAAAACTCAAGATCCAAGTAAAAAAGATGCAATCAGAAATGTGCAAAAGACATGAGCAGACATTTCACTGACGAGAACATACAGGTGGCAAATAAAAAGATGGTCAAAATCATTAGCTCCCAGGAAAATGTAAATTAAAACCAAGAAATATCACTATACACCTATTAGAAATAGGTGATAACTAACACTAAAATAGTGACAACACCAAATGCTAGTGAAGATGAGGAAAAGCTGGGTCACTCATACATTGCTGATGGAAATGCAAAATGGTACAGCCATTCTGGAAAAAGAGTTTGGCAGTTTCCTGGAAACTAAACATGCAATATATATGGTTACATATATATACATTTTTGTGTATAAACGTAAGTGTCCATTTCTCTAGGATAAATGCCTATAAGCACAATTGATGTGTCAAATGGCAAAAAAAGTATATATGAAAGCTACAAACCATTATTAATAGGAAATTTAAAAGATCTAAATAAATGGAGATATATACCATGTTAATGGATCAGAAGACTAAATATTATCAGGATGTCAACATTTTCAAAATTGATCTAAACATTCAACAGAATAAGAATGAAAACCCTAGTAAGCTTTTTAGGTAGGAATTGCCTAGTGATTTAAAATTTGTATGGAAATGAAAAGATCTAGAATACACAAAACAATTTTGAAAAAAAATTAGTTGAATGACTTGCATTACCTGATTTCAAGATTTACTATATTGATCAAGGCAGTGGAGAATTGGTGGAAGGATAGACATCGAATCTCAGAATTGGAAGAGAGAATCCAGAAATAGAACTCTGTGTGTGTGTGTATGTGTGTTTAGATGAAGGAGCCGATCGTGGGTCAGACTGGCCGAGACCCAAAGTCAGCAGAACGGGAGCACGCTGCTTCCCAGAATTGGCAAGATGTGACTTGTTGGCCAGCAGAGAGAACTGTTCCTCCAGGCAAACAGCCAAGGACCTGTGGTTTCGCACGCAAGCCAACGTTGTCTGTTGTCCTGCAAATAGGTACCAGACGTTAAAGGACAGGATGCAAACATCTTCCTCTCTTGTGCTATGCAAGCAAGCCAGGTGTCTTGTTATCTGCAAATGGTACCAGACGGTGAAGGGCATCTCTTGTGCTATGTCTAGAGGAACAGGTGCTGCTGACCCGTGGGAAGTCACATACCAAAAAGTAGCTGTGGGACGCTTGCCAAATTAAACAGTATAAAAATAAAACGACTGGTGCTGTAAGCGCTGCAGTCTTGTACTGTCTTTTGTGTCTGTGTGTTTTTGTGTGTCTTTCTGTGTTCATCCCCCATTCTGCAATCGGGCCACGACATTTATGTATACTGTCATTTTTGTCGTTGTTGTTAGAAAGGTGATTAAATTGGAAAAGAATAATCTTTTCAGCAAATGCTACCATATTTAAAAAAATGTATCTTAACATTTACCTTATATCATATATAAAAATCAACTCAAAATGGATCATAGGTATAAATATGAGTTAAAACTATAAAACTGATTCAGAAAAATGGCAGAGTAGAGGTAACTCTCCAGACTTCTGCTCCCAGAGAAGGAGACACAGATCTTGGTCTCCTACACACGAGTGGATCTCCCCACTACAAGGACAGCATTGAGAACCTGCAGAGGAGCAACGTGGGACTCCCATAAAAGGATAAACAAGGTGATCGGGAGATAAGATCGCACTCTCTGGAGAGGGCAAAGCAAACAATAGGGTGCGTGGGAGGGCACCGGCGTGCTGGGCCAGGGGTGAAGTGGGATCAGACCCACAGGAGAACTCCTTGCTTCCCCACTGACCTCCACACCCACCCAGCCAGAAACCTATCTGAAACTGGTGCAAAATCGCAGCAGCAGAAGAGGGTGCTGGAGGGTGCGGCTGATGGTGAGAGGTGGCTGCGTGGTCCCCCCTGAGCCCCGTGCTAGGACGGCTCCAAGACGGGAGGAAACTGAACTGCGCGGACAGGGAGGCGGCTAGAGGTCTCCTCTCCGGTAACCAGCGAGACTAGGCGGGGGCTCTAAGCTGGAACCGCCCCTGGTGAATAAAACCGCACAGGGCGAGTCAGTAAAACTGAGGGCTCTGGCTGAACAGGCGGGCAGGCAGGTGGCGTGGAGGAGTCTACGGGGCGTCCTATTGACCCAGGCTCCCAACCCGGCACCTGCTGCACCCTAATCAGTCGCCCCCAGTACTGGTGCCCTGCGAGTGGGCTAGCAGTCGCCATTAAGGGGGCCACAGCCCAGCAGTCAGCGGGCAAGCCCCCTGCCCCCGCCCAGCCTAGAGTCTCTCCTGCCAAATCCCGCCCCACACAATCTGCGATCAGCTCGTCAGGCCTGGCTCCATCAAGGATCTACTGAGAAATCTAGCAGGCGAGGGGAGTTACAGCCACTGGGGTGCTGGAGTGCAGGGCAGACTGGGGAGCTACCGCCTCCCCTCAGCCCGCATCTCTCTTGCCCAAAGTGGTAGGCTCCACCCCTGGAGACCAGGCGAGACAAGAAAACCCATTTTCCTCAAAAGCTACCCCTGTCAGGGGAACCTTCCAAGTATGGTGGAAGAGCTCCCCCAGTGGTATATCAAGAAACTACAAAAAGTAGACGATTGAGCTCTAGCAATTGACCCAGATGGGGAGGGCCCAACGCAATTCAAAAAATCAAGCCGAAAATACTCCCCCTATGACATACACCAGCTCTCAAAAAATGGAGTCTGAACAAACCCAAAACACTAAGATGACAGAATAAGAATTCCAAAATTGGATTGTAGAAAGCTCAATGAAATGCAAGAAAAAATGGATAACCAACACAAAGAAGATACAAGAATTGGAAGAAAGATGCACTAAGGAGATCGACATCTTGAAGAAGAATCAATCAGACATCCTCGATGTGGAGAATTTATTCAGGGAAATTCAAAACACAGTGGAAAGTCTCAAAAATAGGGTGAACCAAACAGAAGAAAGAATCTCAGAGCTGGAAGACAACTCATTCAAATCAAATAAGTTAATCACAGAGTTAGAGCAGAAAAATAAGAGACATGAGCAAAGCTTACAAGAATTGTGGGATTATACGAAGAAAAATAACCTGCGGGTCCACTGGATTCCGGAGAAGGAGGAAGAAAAAACCCAAGGGTTAGATAAGCTTTTTGAAGAAATAATTGAGGAAAACTTCCCAGGTCTAACCAGTAACCTAGAATTAGAAATACAAGAGGCCAAAATGACTCCTGGGAGACACAATGCAACCAGGAAAACACCACGCCATGTAGTCATCAGACTGACCAAAATATAAACAAAAGAGACCCTCCTACAAGCTGTTAGACGCAAGAAGGAAGTTACATATAACGGAAAACCGATCCAAATAACTCCAGATTTCTCAATTGAAACAATAAAAGCAAGGAGGGAATGGGGACCCACTCTCACTCTTTTAAAACAAAATAACACCCAGCCTAGAATCTTGTACCCTGCAAAACTAAGCTTCCTATATGAAGGAGAAATTAAGACATTCTCAGATAAGCAAAGTTTCAGAGAATTCACCAAGACAAGACCAGCCCTACAAGAAGTACTCAAAACAGTGTTATGCACGGAACGCCATAATAAAAACTCACGAATATAAAAACAACCAAAACCCAAAGATTAAAGGCCAGATATTACAATGGCTCAAGAGATAAATCAAAGCAACAACATCAAACCCAACAGAATGAACAGTAATCTACCTTACCTATCAGTTCTCTCAATAAATGTGAATGGCTTAAACTCTCCACTCAAGTACATAGGCTGGCTGAATGGATAAGAAAATACAGGCCAAGTATATGCTGTCTTCAGGACACACATCTACCCTGCATGGATGGATATAGACTAAAAGTAAAAGGGTGGAGATCAGTATTCCAAGCAGGTGGAAGCCAAAAGAAGGCTGGCGTGGCAGTTCTATTTTCAGACGATTTAGTTTTTAAACCAACAAAAGTAGTGAAAGACAAAGATGGTCATTATATAATGGTGAAGGGCACAGTTCAACTAGAAGAGATACCAATTTTAAATATATATGCACCCAACTTAGGTGCACCTAGATTCATAAATCAAACCTTCCTGGATCTAAGCAAATTGATTAATAGCAACTCCATAAGCACCGGAGATTTCAACACCCCACTGACGGCACAAACAGATCCTCCAAACAGAAAATCAATAAAGAAATAATGGACTTAAACAAAACTCTAGAACAATTGGGTCTGACTGACATTTACAGGACATTCTACCCAAAATCCACTGAGTATACGTTCTTCTCATCAGCTCACGGGACATTCTCTAAGATTGACCATATCCTAGGACACAAAGTAAACCTCAAGAAATTTTAAAAAATAGAAATCATACCATGTATCTTCTCAGATTACAGTGGAATAAAAGTAGAAACTCTAACAGAAACTCACACTTCTACACAGAAAGGTGGAAATTAAACAACCTCCTACTAAATGATTACTTCATAAATGAAGAAATCAAGATGGAAATAAAAAAATTCTATGAACAAAATGACAATGGAGAGACAAGTTATCAAATCCTCTGGGACACAACTAAAGCAGTTCTGAGAGGAAAGTTTATTTCCATAAATGCCTATATCCAAAAGTCAAAAGGATCACAAATAGACAATCTAATGAAATGACTCAAAGAGCTGGAAAAAGAAGAACATACCAACCCCAACCCCAGCAGAAGAAGTGAAATCAATGAGATCAAATCAGAACTAAACGAAATTGAAAACAGGGAAGCTATTCAGGAGATTAATAAAACAAAAAGTTGGTTCTTTGAAAAAATAAACAAAATTGACACGCCATTGGCTAGGCTAATGAAAAGCAGAAAAGAGAAATCTCTAATAAGCTCCATCAGGAACAAAAAAGGAGATATCACAACTGATCCCAAGGAAATACAAGATATAATTTATGAGTACTACAAAAATCTTTATGCACACAAACTGGAAAATGTGGAGGAAATGGACAAATTTCTAGAAACACACAGCCTCCCTAGGCTTAATCAGGAAGAAATAGATTCTCTGAACAGATCAATCTCAACAGCTGAAATAGAAACAGCAATTAAAAATCTCCCTAAAAAGAAAAGTCCCGGTCCAGATGGCTTCACACCCGAATTTTACCACACTTACAAAGAAGAACTAGTACCTATCTTGCAGAAACTATTCCACAACATCGAGAAGAACGGAAACCTCCCCGACACCTTTTATGAGGCGAATATTACTCTGATACCAAAACCAGGAAAGGATGCAACAAAAAAAGAAAACTACAGACCAATATCCCTAAGGAATATAGATGCAAAAAATTTCAACAAAATCTTAGCTAACCGAATCCAAACGCTTATCAAAAAAATAATCCATCACGACCAAGTGGGCTTCATCCCAGGGACACAGGGATGGTTCAACGTACGTAAATCTATAAATGCAATTCACCACATAAACAGAAGCAAAAACAAAGACCACATGATTCTTTCAATAGATGCAGAAAAAGCTTTTGACAAAATTCAACACCCCTTCATGATACGAACACTTAATAAAATAGGCATAGAAGGAACATATCTAAAAATGATACAAGCCATGTATGACAGACCCCTAACCAACATCATACTGAATGGGGAAAAATTGAAAGCATTCCCACTTAGAACTGGAACCAGACAAGGCTGCCCATTATCTCCACTTCTATTCAACATAGTGCTGGAAGTCCTGGCTACAGCAATCAGACAGGAAAGTGGAATTAAAGGTATCCAAATAGGGGCAGAAGA